>PVJD01007009.1:0-90038 GCA_004026545.1 Mormoops blainvillei | reverse complement strand
GGCACTGGGAGAGTTGAAGAAGGAAGGGAAATTATCCTGTGTATTTGACAGTGAACTCTCTGGGAACCCAAATGTGTATAAACAGTTTGGTGGAGCTTCTTTTCAAAGGTGAACCAATTGTCTAACGCTGAAGAAACTCTGAAGAAATGAGTTTGACTCTGACTTCAGGTGGATAGGTCACTGGAAACTCAGATCCTTGGAGGGCGGGGCAGACCTCAGTTTTCCTGCCTATGAGCCAAAACAGATTGTGACCCTAAAGGTCAGCTGGCCCTGGGGCCAAGCAGGCTCTGCTCCTCCGCAGGTGCTTTGGCCCTTGGAGCCGCGGAGGAGCAAGAGGGACACAAAGGTCCTCAATATATTTCATCAACGATAAACGCAAACTGAGCATCTACATGTATAGACCTTCTTCTAAGCTCAGGATACAGTCCACGAAGTTTCTGGGTATAGGGAGCTCACATTTAGGTGTGGAGACAGCCGGTAAAAGGGAACCCTCCTAGATCTGCACTGTCTAGTGTGGTAGTCACTAGACACAGAGAGCTATTTAAATTAAATGAAAATGTCTGTCTCCCAGCCACACTAGTCACATTTCGAATTCCCAATAGCCACATGTGGTGGTGGCTACCATATTGAACAACACCAATTTAGAACATTTCCATCATCATAGCAAGTTCTACTGGGCAGCACTGCTCTAGGTAACTTCAGATAGCAATCAATGCTGGGAGGAAGCTAAAAGGCTGATGCGAAAGGCAGTTGACTCTGTGCCTCCTTTTCATTAAGTGGTCAGGAAAGACCTGTCTGAGGAGCGATATTTAAGCCTATACCTGAAGGACAGGAGGAGCCAGCCAACGTGAACAGCAGAGACCGAGCAGTGAGACACAGTGAACAGCTAATTAGAGGTCCTAAGATAAAGAACTCAGCGAGGAGGCCAGTGTAGAGGAAAGAGCATGTCACGTGTAGGGGTGAAGTGAGAGAGAGGCCAGGAGAAAGAGTTTGGATTGCATTCTCAGTGTTTTGGAAGCCATGAAGGATAGAAATACCATGATTTTCTGAGTTATGAATGGTTTGAAGAATGGCAAGAGTGGAAGATGGAAAATCAGTTGACAGACCATAGCAAGACAATGGATGACAGTAGCTGAGACTGGGGTGGTGACTGTGGAGATGGAGAGAACTGGGCATATTGGGGTTTATGCCTAGATTTCCCTCATTTGGTCATAAAAGGAATAAGGAAGAATGGATGCTGATCAGGGAGGAGGGTGGAGGAACTGGAGTGTGGGGCAAATGTTTATTTTGCAGACCCATGAAAAGCAGGTGAATGAGACAGTTGCTTGCAGCCCTCACCGAGCCTGCACAGAAGAGGCTGGTGTAACACTGTGCCTTCCTCTCTTTGGCCAGAGAATATGAGAGCCTGTATATGAGCCACGTCTGGATCCCAAGCAGCAGGTGCTCACCTACCAAAGTCCCTGAGTGTGATGTTACTGATGACATCACTGCCACCGTACCATACAACCTCCGTGTCAGGGCCACCCTGGGCTCACAGAACTCAGCCTGGAGCACCCTGAAGCACCCCTTTAATCGAAACTCAAGTAAGATACTTTTCTCTGTACTCCCCCACTGCCACCAGCCTTTCCCTTCAGGAACCATGTTCTCTGAGCTTTTCAGGATTCTTTTTAGCATCAAATTAGTCTTGCAAAGCCTGAGTACTGTGAACACAAACAACCCTAACTGGTTCATTTAAAACAAAAATGCCAACTGCTTCCCACATGCCCCCTTTCTCATTTTGAAAGAGGCTTTTAAAGTCATTCTCTATCTCTGTCAGTGTCTGCAGGTGGTGGGAATGCTGACATTGCGAAGCTGTTCTGGAAGTGGGGAGGTGGGGCTAGGATTGCTTCTTTCTACCCTGACAGTGCCTCAGTAAATCCTCTGGTGACTCCTATCTGTTGCTTCATTAGCTCCATGTTTGTTGCCTGTGTGAGCAGCTTTTCTTTGTGCAGTAGGATCTGCACATTTAACAGGGCCACCAGAAAGAGTTGCCTTTCTATGGTCACTGGGAAATACATGACTTTTCTAAGGAATAGTACCTGGAAAATGATTGAGAAAGAAGTAAGGGAAGAATACAGATAGGTGACCAACTGTGGCAGGGCACAAACAATGGTCAATGTGTAAAAAGGTGAGTGTATTTGGGAGTAGCTGGAGCAAGGACTGAATGGCCAGTGGGTGAGGTAGCAGCTGGTCACACGGTGAAGGACTTTGATGTGAAGTTGACCAGATCATTAGAAGGAAGTCATGGAAAAAGAGAGTGTCTAGGCCAGGTTTGTCTTGTGAACAATCACTCTGGCTGCTGTGCAGAAGGGAGCTGGAGTAGGTCAAGCCTGCAGGGTAGGGGAAGAGTGAGGAGGAGGTCCTGAGCCCAGTAGTGGGGGAAGGGATGGGGAAGAGAGGACAAATTTGAGACATGGCTGATTTAGGACAGAGCTTGAGGACCAGTCATTGGGAGAGACGACAATGTCCAGCTTCCAACTGCGGTTGGCGAGAATGCCATTCAAGGCAGAGAACCCAGGAGGCTTCAACGAGTCTTGAGAAATAGAAGACACTTCTGGCTTTGTGCTCTTTGACATAGAGTCCTACAAGATATCATGCCAAGATGTCTGATTGGCAGCCGGAAGTCAGGCCCTGGCACTCGGACAGGTCAAGGCCAGACACACAGAACAAAATTATTAGCTAAAGGCTTTGTGGCAGGTGCAATTGTCCAGGGACAAGATATAAGAACAAAGATAACTCAGGACAGGATCCTGGGGAACCTCAGGGTTTAAAAAGCAGGAGGGAAGAGCACCAGTAGGCGGCTGGATGCGAGAATAGAAGAGCTACTGATAGGCTTGAAGGAGGCCCCTAAATAGGTTCTTGAGAAAATGGCTTCATGGAACAGTGGGGACGGTGGTTAGGCTGCTGGGTGGAGGGTTGAGTGGAGGTGGGAAGGAGCAAGGGAGATCCTCCTCTGAGACAGGTGTGGGCGATAATGTGACCAGTCTGAAGCTTTGCCTTGAGAGGCAAGGGAAAGGTCTTGGTGACCTCTTGTTTTCTAGGTATGGCAGAAGATCATCAGCTGTGAGGTCAGAGGTTAAGAGTACATGGACAGTAATGGGATGAGTCAAACATTACTGAGCAGTGTATGAAATTGAGTAGAAATCAGGAGGGTTTAGAAGGTGATGGTGGTGGTGGTGGAGAGCCCAAGCCGGAAGGGGCTGAGGAAAGTGAAGATAGATTTCAAGGGGAAGTTGGCCCTCTGGAGTCAGATGGGTGTGGTCCAAATCCAGCTCGGCCATTAATAACTGGGTCCCTCCCTGACTCCTTGTCTGCAAGAAGGGTAACAGTTTGCCTCAAAGCATACTTGTGGGAACTACACAAGATGAAATGTGTAAATGCTCAATGCAGTGCTGTCCTGTTATAGTACTCAACTATTGTTAAGTATTATTATTATTGCCCTGGGCATGCCTAAGTGGAGAGCTAGAGAGCAGAGGAAGGAAGAGGCGGAGCAGGAAGGGGACCACTGGAAAATGTTATCAATAGAAATTTTGATGCAGCATGTGAGCTATTCTGCCCAAGCACTGGGAGGATATAGTAGAAGCAGTCGGATTCCAGCTCCAGGCACTGGGGGAAGCTGAGGGGCACTGGAGGGCAGAGCAGCTCTACGTCTACCTCTGTCCACAGTGCTTAGATATCACCCAGCAGCACCTCCCTCTGGCTGCTGGGAGCACAGGGCTCCAGCCAAAACCATTGCTGGGGGCTGGCAGCTGTTGGAAAGGAAGACATGGGTCAGAGGGAGATAAGGAAGGGCCTACAAAACTATGGGTGAGGGTTTGTGCAGTAACAGCTTGTGCTTGAGAAGGCCATTATAAACAGGAAAAAGTTTTGCTTCAGGAGGAGCTGAGGAACAGAAGTCCCTGTACCTGTCCCAGAAGGTGGAAGATGAAGTCCTGTGTGACCCCAGTGCAGGTGGAGTTAGCTACAGAGCTGGAACGGAGTCTTGATGCTTAAGGGCATTAAGTCTGTTCCTTTGCCTCTGAAAAAGACCAGTGTGACTTCTACCCAAACATATGAAAAGTCTTGTTTTAAAGCTGCTCTGAAAAAGATCTCCTGTTCTTACAGGGAAGCCTTTTTTGAGATCAGAGGTTCTCAACCTCAATTGCACATCAAGTCACAGTGGTGCTTTAGAACCACCTATGTCTGGGGCCCATCCCTGGAGATTGATTTAAATAATTTATGTGCATCTTGTTTATTGGGAGTTTAAAATTTTCCCCAGATTATTCTCATGAACAGCCAGAGTTGAGATCCATGAGTTACAGAGACTAAACAACCCACACAGCAGAGTCTAAAAACTTGGGAAAGACACGAGCTCAAATTCTGCCCACTAACTGTGTGACTTTGGGCAAGTCACTTAACCTCTCCGAGGCTCAGTTATGTCATCTGAACAACAGGTGCATTATTTACTTTTTTAAGCTTACTGGATGGGTTAAATGAATATGTAAAGTACACAGGACAGAGGTCCCTGCTCCAACACTGTCGAAATATTCTCCGAACTGAAATGACTTCAGGGCATTTTTTCTAATTCTATTCTCAATAAAGATGGAGATTGGAGGATGCAATTCTAATCATGTTTGACCTAAAACTGGGGGAGTCAAACATCTCTCTTCCTCCCGGAGGTGTTTCAGAGGTAGTACTATTTGTGTTGTGGGCTCATATGAAAACTCTGAACTGGGTATGTTTTGCACAGTCGGTCCCTGACTCCCCAAGTCCTCCTGTCCTCTATCCAGGCAGCTTTTCAAATGCCAGGAAATATTTTGCTTTCTGAAAACTCCCTGCAGGAAATGACTTTCTTTTGAGTGAGTGTCCACTGACCTCAGTGCAGAGAGATTTGGCCCAGAACACACTCCACTCTACTTCTTAAGCCACCGCCAACAATTGGGGGTCCCTTCTGGTCCTGCAGTGTCTGGACCTGAGAGGCAAGTATGGATCTGTCATCACTAGCCAGGGATGAGAGACTGCCTGCATGGGCCCTTCTGTTCTTGGTCTGCCGATTGGAAAGCATCCATGGGGATTGCTGGACAATCTGTTTGGGATCTAGAAATGTGAAAGATAGTGTTTGTGCTAGTGCTATAATTTCTAGAGTTGGTTACTAGAATTTGTAAAACCCTCTGGTGTTCTGACATTCCCCGTTAAGGATATGAGATGTAGAACCCTTGGGCTGAGAATAGAATGATCCATTCACAGCTGCTGATTTGCTGATGTTTGAAAGTCATCAGCAGCCAGTTCATGTTACCAATCCATGTGAATTGTAGTAATCTTTGTCTTTTTAAAAAACGTTCTCATTATTTAAAAAGTATTCACTGAGCACCTGCTGGGTATAGGAGTGTATTAGCGGGCATGCTTCTACGTGCTGTGAAGCTACCCCCAGCCCTCTCCCTTCCCGGGAGCCTGGCATGTTTCTCCTAATGACTTGGTCATGGTTTCTCGGAACAGAAATCAGTCCTGACTGGGGCTGACTTTCATTTGTCTCTCGTCTTGCCAACAGCTATTCTAACCCCGCCTAGAATGGAGGTCACCAAGGATGGCTTCCATCTGGTTATTAAGTTGGAAGACCTGGGGCCCCAGTTTGAGTTCCTTGTGGCTTACTGGAGGAGGGAGCCTGGTGCCAAGGTAAGACTTCTGGCCTTGGCCTTTGAGTCAGACTTTGGGGAAGGAGTCACAGGCCTGTGCAAGGTGGCTGAGAGAAGCCAGCCCCTGCAGTGCTCACTGTGTGGTATGGCCTGGGGATGACCAGGCCTGAGTGAAGTGTGGGCAAGAAGAGATGGAAGTAGGCTGACAATCTCAGTAACCTCCTCTTCAAAGAACTGCCTTGGTTCCAACCCAGGCCTTGACTGGGAGCCTTGTCAGGCCAGATTTACTGAAGTGTGGGGACTGCCTTCTTGGTGTAAACTAACATACTTGGATCCATAATACCCTTTCAATGTATTTCTTTCCCTGTATTGGCTTGCCTTCTCAGCATTCTCCCTGGCATGTTTAGGTGCAGCAGACCAGGGTGTTTCAGGTCAGCTGGGTGACTTCAAAAGCATATGAGGCTGGCACAAGCCTCTTTAGGGTGTGTATCTGGGCAGGGTACAGGAATCAGGGCAGAGAACCAAAAACTGGCTTCCGGATTACCTTCATTATGAGCCAGTGGGTCATATAGAATGCCTAGATGGGGTGCTGCCCCTCCCTGTGGGACAGCTGCTCCGTGCTGGGATGCGTGGGAGCTCAGCTCTCCCAGAGGGAATGGTCAAACAGGGGCAGCCACACCAGCAGAAGACATGGAACTTGAGCAGAAACTAGGGAACAGTCGGAGCTGTGGAAGCTCTGCGCAGGTTTATGTGGTGACCAGGCCCAGTCCAGTCAGCACAAACGAAAGCAGACTTTATCATAGGGATTATCATAGTGCAATAAGGAGCTCTCACAGAGTCTGTGAGAGAGCGGGTGCAGAGCCAGGCTGCAGCATGGCGTCCTTGGCAAGAGCCCTTGCCTGTGGAGTCCTTGCTTCCCCCGGCGGGTCCTCTCTATTGCACTCTTTCTATGGCCTCCCCAGCTTACTCCCAGGCCCTGATCCCTCATCACTCCTTCCTACTTATTCCCGTGGCTGTGCCTCATCAGCCCCTCAAGGCCTCTCAGGCGTGACTCTCCCTCACTGTGTCCTCTTCACTTTGTCCCTGTTTCTAAGCTCCAGATATTGCCAAGACCAAATCCCAAGAGAGGAAATCTGATTGGTCCTGCTTATCTTATCAGGTGAAACTTAAGGCTTGCACGTTGCTGGCTGGCCTCTGATGGACCCTTCTGAGACCAGGGCTACCCCTGACCTCAGAGCAGTGTCTTGGGGAGCACGGCACATGCCCCAGCACGCCTTCAACAGGGGCAGTAGCATAAGTAGCTTCCCCCGGAAGGTAGTATTACCTTGGGCATTAACAATGGATTCCAGTATTTACTCCTGCTGGATCAGGGCCCAGTGGTAGGACACGGCATTGCCAGCCAGGCAGTTGGAGTGGTGTGGGGGACAAATCAGGACCGGCGCAGGAGGGAGCATGTGGCTCCCTCAGATTCTTTGGAATGGAACCCTCTCTCCACCCTTGGTACCTGGGAAAGGAGCATGCACCCTGAGTCATCTGGGCTTGTCCCAAACAAGCCTCCACAGGTTCAGACATGGAGCACAGGCCTCAGGAGGTGGGTAGAGGTGGAAGGATGTGCAGATGGATATACAGACAGGTGGATGGATGGATGTGTGAGGAGGCACTGCCCACTGGTTCCGTTGCTCCTACGCACTCATCCCCACCCTGGCTCAGTCATATTTCCAACCTTCTGTTCTCTGCCCACGTTATCCCATCAGAGAGGTCTTTCCTAGCCATTCTGTTTAGTGCATCCTCATTTCCCCACCTTCTTGCCATGCCTCATTTTTCTTACCACCACCTGATAAATATTACATGTTGCTTGTCTTCTCCCACATAAGCCCCATGAAAGCAGTGCCTACAACAGTGCTTGGCACATAGTAGGTGCATAATAAACAATGAACGCGTGAATGAGAAGGAACTTTCTGTTTGCAGCCTGGAAAGACAATATCTGCAGCTTTCCCTCCCTGGCTCTTCTCTCCCTTACCTGTCGTGCTTCCCTCAGTGTGTAACTGTTTTCTGTTCTCCTAAAGGAACATGTCAAAAAAGTGAAGAGCAGGGGCATTCCAGTGTACCTGGAAGCCATGGAGCCTGGGGCTGAGTACTGTGTGAAGGCCCAGACCTTTGTGAAGGCCATTGGGAGGCACAGCGCCTTCAGCCGGGCAGAATGTATCAAGGTGCAAGGTAAGGATGAACCGTCTTTTCCCTGGAGTCCTGCACAGGTGACAGTACTCCCTGAAGGACGCTTGGTTGCCTGCCGGGCGTCTTTGGTTCTCAGTCTGCTCTGTTCTCACTGATCTGCTTCCAGAGACTGATCTGTGGTGAAAGTGGGCTTCACTCCAGCACCCCTATAGGGGAGAGGCCACCTGGGGCTGGGTGGGGTCACCTGAGCAGTTGTCTGGAACATTTTTCCCTGAAAAGTCTGTAGGCCTGAGGCCACATATTGCAAGGTTGGTTTACTAGGTGTATCAGGGAGGAGTTGCAGGAGAGGCAGCCTGGAACTTGAGAGTCAGACCATATGAGGTGGCGGTCCATTGCATATCAGCTGCTTTCAGCTAGGAGGGACTATGGGAAGTCTATAGACTCCTCTTGTTTGATTTAATATTTTCCCTTGAAATTTTTTATGGCCTAAAACCTCACAGTGTTTAAAAACCCTTGGAAAATAGAACAAAAACCCACATCTCCCGATTCTGCCATTCAAACATCACTATGGACATTTTCGTATATAACTTTTGAGTCTTTAACAAAGTAACTATTATTTTGAGTACTCAGTACATTCATAAGTTTCAAAAAATATAAGCTACACACGGAAACTCTCCTTCCAATCTTTTTTTTTTTTTAGCACAAATGGTAGCATACTCTATGCACTGGTCTGGATCTTGTCTTTTCCACTTTATGTATCTCATATATTTTTCCATATCTATACAGAACTTCCTCACCCTGTGGCTACGTAGTATTCCCTTTTGTGTATATATAACTAATTTAACTAGCATTCCTATTGATGGGCATTTAGTTTTTCCTCCCAATATTTTGCTACTGCAGGCAATGCTTTAATTAGTTACCTTGTACATAGATCATTTTGCTGGTCTACTTGAAGGATAGATTCCTGGAGGTAGAGTTGCTTGGTCAGAGGCATACACATTTGAGTTTTGGCTGCTGTTTCCAAACTGCTCTCCCAAGGGGTATCATCCTTCCATCATTGCCCACATGTAGACACATGTGGCAGTTGGATTGCACATATGCTTTGTGCCTGCTTTTCCACAAATATCCATTGCATTTCCCAAGCAGATTTTCTGATTGTCATTGTGTACTACTTTTTGAAGCTGTATGAGTCAAATTTCTTAAAAAATTCAAACACACAGAAGTATATAAAGTAGGAGGTACATGCTTTCCACTGAGGAGGTTTATTTCGGCAAGCTTGGCATTTAAACTGTTAGTTACTATGTGTTACCACTACTCAGAGGCACAAATGGGTCTGTACTTTCCTAACTGTTCTGTTTCTTCCTTATCTTCACTTACTGGTATATTGTGAACATCTTTCCATGTCAGTGCACATGGATCTACCTCATTTGAAAAGATGCACAATGAGCCAATGTATGTATGTGCCAAAATATATGTAATTGTCCTTCTGTTCATGGGCATATTTTGTGCTTTCTAGTCTTTTGCTACTACAAACCATGCTGTAGTGAACAAGCTTGTATATATCCTAATGACCATTTTAATAGCTGAATTCTTAACCTACTATGCTGATGTCCCATAAATGAAGTCATTTCCTATTTGGGATGCCTTAGGTCATTTCCATTTGCTTTTGAAGATGATGGTCATTGATTTATTTATTCATTCATTGAATGAATATTTATTGAGCATTGACTATGTGCCACATGCTGGTAGAGGCCCTGGGATACGGCAGGGAAGTCCCTGCTCTCAGGGAGCTTATCTTCTAGTTGGAGAGACAGGCTACACAGAAGTAAACAAATGAGGTAGCTTCCCTTGATGGTACGTGCTATGAAGAGAATACCCAGAGCACGGCTGGAGGTGGGGGAGGTGTAGGCATGTGACTTGGGGCAGAGAGGGAGACTGGTTATGAGGCCGACGCTCCAGCCCAGATGCTGCTGCGAGCTGCTTTATGTCTATCGTTGATCCCTTTCTTGGAATTATCTTTTTGGAATATACTCACAAAAGTGGATGAAAGGGTGTGAACATTTATTCGTGTATCTCGACGTGTACTGCCAAAATATTTTTCGAAAGCATTGAAACAAAGTGCGGTGCCCCTATGCCCATGTGTGAGAACACCAGCTTCTCTGCAGCCTCTCAGGCTGTGCCATCTTTCACACTGCTGGCGAGCAATTTAAGCCCCCCTAGAGGGTTTAAAGGAGTTGCTCGAGGTTACATGATGGAAAAATAACCATACTCCTTCCGCATCTCCAGATGCTGTCACTTGGTACTTTCTGATCCATTTACTTAGTAGAATGACCGCAGGCTTTGGGACCAGCCCTACCTGCGTGACCTGGAGTAAGTCACTTAACCAGAGTAGGGGCTTGATATATCATGGTTATGTGACTGTTTTCTGAACTTAGTAGTTTCCTCCATAAGATGAATCAATGCCAGAAGCAAATTGTGAAACACACTTTGTTTCACTTATCACCCAGCTCCATTCCGTGCTGTTCTTTTTCGGCACCTCCCCCTCATCCTGCCTGGGGCCTGGCGCTCTGCCCTCCTCCTGGCAGTGGCCCCAGGTTCAGCATGGCTGGGGGCTTAACAGCTGATGCTCCTCCCCTTTCCCAAGAAAGAGATTTTGATCTCCCCTGGGGCTTTCTGGAAACCAACCCTTAATCTGGATTCTAGAAAAATGGTTTTAATGGTGGCAACTTTAGTCCCCAGGGCACACGTCCAATCTCAGGACGTTGATATCTGGCTATCTTGCCCAAGTGCAGAACCAACTCCAGGAAAGTGAGGGAGGCCCCGGAATGGAGATTTCATCTTTACTCTGTCTCCTAAGCCTGCTCTTATCTTTTCCTTTGCAGAAGAGCCCCATCCCCTGGCGCTGGCCCTGTTTGCATTTGCTGGCTTCATGCTGATCCTTGTGGTTGTGCTGTTCTTCATCTGGAAGATGGGCTGGCTGCTCCGGTACTCCTGCTGCCCTGCGGTGGTGCTGCCCGACACCTTGGTAGGAGTGCCCTGTTTTCCTTTCAGCGTGATACTGACCAGATGTGGTTTGGGCTCTAGTTGGGCCTGGGCACAGTTTCCTGGTTGACAAGCATTTGCTCAAGGAGGGCAGAAGAGCATGTACAGGACTTCACTTCTAATTAGAGGGGCTGGGAGAGACCTCCCTTCTCCAGGGAGTGGGGACCTTCCTCAGTCAGGCCACTGCCGCTTGCCCCCAGGACCTGGCTCAGCCAAGGGAGCTGGTGTGTTGCACAGCCATGGGTGCTTGGCAGTTCAGAGTCACACCCAGTCTCACCCTTCCAGACTGGCCTGCTGAGTGTTCTTGGCCCCTTCCCATGATTATAACAGCAGCTGCATCCAGTAACTTGTTCTGACACAACATATTTGGTTCACCTGCCAAGAGCCTCATTGGTTCTCAGGGTGAAGTGCGTGGCTGTGAATGTGGGAGCATAGACTACACTTTGCCTTTGGTTGGGAGCTGGGACAACAATCTGCCTAGTAACTACCAAAGGTTAGGATTCCCATCTGTTTTCTCAGCTCCTCGCATGCCCAGGATTCTTATTGTACTCCTGAGGACACTGGTCCACAGGTTCGAAGCTCTCCAGTGGGGGCAGGTCCCGCGTGCCCATGCCCGTGTCAGGGAGAAGCACAAGCAGGCCTCCAGCAGCAACCCCCGTGTTCCATCTGGCTGCCTCCTGTGCTCCTCCCCGCAGACCTCAACACGCAAAGCAGCCCCAAAACAAAACAAAATAAAACAAAACAACAAAGAAAAACAAACCTCAGAGATTTTTCATAGCCGTCTAGCTATGAGAAGGGAGTTAGCAGTCAGCTTCTCAGAAGTAAGGAGAGCTGGAACTGCCTGCAAACTATACATTCCTGCAGTTCTGCATCAGCCTGGAATCACTGTGGAAGGCATCCTTGTGACAGCTATGTGGCCCTGATAGCGAGGGCCGTGCTCTCCTTGCGCAGGAGGAATGATTCTCCCTAATCCGGTCTTCAGGACACCCCTCTGCCTTGCTACCTAAGCCTGCTCTCTTTTCTCTGTAGTACTTCCAGGGAATTATAACTTTAGCTGCGACTAGTGCAGGGTTAAGCACCAGACACTATTCTAAGTCTTTACATACACAGTATTGGCTCCTTTTATTTCCCCCTTTTCATAACGCTTACCAATGTGCTTTTCATCAGTTCCCCCTCCAGCCCACTCTGAATGGTTTATTAAATGGTTTACTGCTAAACACAAAGGCAATGTGGTGTATCAAACATGGGAGACAGGGCAGGCCTCATTCCCTTCAGCCATGACTTGAGGGGCTCAAAGATCCCTGAAGTGTAAAAGATGTATATTCTGTGGTGCTTGGGGTAGTGTTTTATAAGTATCGATTGGGTCAAAATGTTGGATAATGCTGTTCATATTTTTTGTATAGTTCCATTAGTTATTGAGAGAGAGAAACAACAAAATTTCTAAGTATGAACATGGGTGTGTCTTTTTCTTCTTTTATGTCAATATTCCCTTGTTGATTTTGAAGCTTTGTTTTAGGAGTACACATATGTATAGTTGATACATCTTCCTGAGTAATTGGGCCTTTTATCATCATGAAATGTCCCTCTTTATATCTGGCAATCGTCCATATCTTGATATGAATATAACCTTTTTTTTGGGTTTGTTTACTGTTTGTATGGTTTACCTTCTTTCCATATTCTTTAAACTTATCTGTGTCCTCATATTTAAAGTGTGTCTCTTGTAGAAGCATACAGTTAGCCTTTTAAAAAAAATGAATTAATTCCAACAATCTCTGTCATTTAATTGGAATGTTTAATCCATTAACACTTACCTCTGGTCCTCTAACTTTCTACCTTGTGTTTCACACAGTACCTGTTTTCTGGGTCTTCAAGCCAATAAAACGGTTATTGTTCTTGGCACCAAGAGAGACCTGCCCTTAGACAAGGAACTGTAAAAAATGGGAAACTCACCTAGTAACATTCCATTTTTCCAAGTGTCAACTTTTGGTTGCTCTCCAGTGACTTAAGGAAGTTGTTTTTTTTTGAAGAAAAAATTAAAGTTGATTTTAGAGAGAGAGGAAGGGAAAGAAAGGGGTGGAGAGGGAGAGAGAGAGAGAGAGAGAGAGAGAGAACGAGAGAACACACACAGGAGAGAGAAACATGGACTTGTTGTTCCACTTACCTGTACATTCATTGGCTGATTCTTGTATGCGCCCAGACTGGGGATCAAACCTACAACCTTGGCATATCAGGACAATGCTCTAACCAACTGAGCTACTATACCAGGGCAAGGAAGTTAGCTTCATATTTTGATCAGTTTTTGAAGGCATTATCTGTAGGAGAATGGTTTGATTGGGGCTCCTCTGCCATAGGTAGATGCGGACCCCTTCAATGAAAGACGCATTCCTGAATCAATCCAAAATGATGATAGTGGAAGGGGAGCATTCATAGCTCAGGTGGGTCCACTAGCTTTTATTTCCCAGACATGGCGAAAAGTTCAGCTTTTCTCAGCTGGATTCCATCAAGCAGCTACCCTTTACTATTTTCCTTTCAACTCTGTTGCCCATGCTTACCGTCTACTCATGGGCCATTCCATTTCTGAGACCCTCTGTCATTATCTCTCTTCTGGCTCTACATTCATTGGCCCAGTAGAATTTCCTCTCTACCTCAGGGTCAGGGGCACCAGGATCCTTCCAAGGCCCAGTGTCTTGTACATGAGCAAGAGAGCAAAGGGCCAGGGAAAGAACCATGTCAAGGGTCAGCTTCTTAAATTTCAGATGCACATGAAGAGCCCTCAAATGACAAGAACTCCTAGGAATCCTAATGCATTAAGAGCCACACCCTAAGAATAGCTTTTGAACAAAACCAAACAACTTGGATGAGATGAGAGACAAGAAGAGCCTATGAGAGTAGGGCTACTTTCACCCATGGAAAATAGATACCACTACCCTGGACTATTGCTTCTCTGTTCTTATCATCCTTCCTATATCATTTCAGTATCTGTCCCTACATGCATCATTCATTCCTTTATATAAGGCATTTAATTTTTATTCTGTTTTCCCTAGGTTTTCCTTTTTTTAAATCCTCACTCAAGGATATTTCCCCCCCATTGTTTTTAGAGAAAGAGGGAAAGAGAGAAAGAGAGAGAGAGAGAGAAAGAAACTTTGATTGGTTGCCTTCTCATACATGCCCCAACTAGGATAGAGCCTGCAACCTAGGTATGTGCCCTGATTGGGAACTGAACCTGCAACCTTTCAGTCTATGGGACAATGCTCCAACCAGCTGAGCCATACCGGCCAGGGCTGTTTCTCCCTACATTTTTAAGTGGAAAAATTTCCTGAGTATATGCATTTCCCATAGTGCTGTGTGAGAAGTAGATCACTAGTGTCCATTAAATCCCAAATGGATTCTGGAGCTATCACCACTGCCTTCTCTCCCTCTCTCGGCCTTGACTTTAGTATAGTCTAGCTGCATGTCAACGTTTGCATTAGTTATAGATAATCTTCCAAACTATTAAAAAGCTAGACCTCAAAAGCTAGAACTTCTACCTTCCAGCCATCTTTGCAAAATCCACACAATTAAACCATAGAAAATTACCAAGTGGAAATCCTTGACAACTCTTTAAAAAGCCCTATTGAGTTCGTAAGTGTTTAATTTATGTTTGGATTAAATATATCTTGTCTACATCTATAATTTTATAGTTGGTGATGATTGTCCTCTGAAATATACCATTAAGAATGTCTTTGCATTTAATGAGGGCATAAAATGGAGTAAAAATAACCTCTTCAACAAATGGTGTTGGGAGAAATGCCATGGTATATGCAAAAAAAAAAAAAACCCCAAAAAACAAAACAAACAAACAAACAAACAAAAAACTAGACCACCAACTTACACCATACACCAGAATAAACTAAAAATGGATAAAAGACTTAAACATAAGCTGTGACACCATAAAAGTCCTAGAGGAAAACATAGGCAGTAAAACTTCAGATATCCTACACAGCAATATTTTCCCTGCTATATCCTCTTGGGCAAGGGAAACAAAGGAAAGACTAAGCAAATGGGACTATATTAAATAAAAAGCTTATGCATGGCTGAAGAAAACATCATAAAAATAAAAAGGAAACTAAACATATGGGAAAACACTTGCGAATGATACCTTGGACAAGGGTTTGGTCTCCAAAATACAGGATCTGGCAGAAGTAATGCCTACTTGAGTATAGTTGGCAGGGTAATATAATCGGTGTAATAATTCACAGTTTTAATTTGAACATTTCACCTAAATGTCACATGGTGTGCTTGTGTGTGATATTGTTATGTTACAGAATCACATGCTTATGATTTTTTAATAGAAGATTTTGTAATAAAAAAGGGACATTATTTGTGCCATGCCCTGTATATAAAGAACACACAACTCAACTTCAGGAAGACAAACAATCCAATTAAAAAATGAGCAGAGGACCCAAACAGACACTTCTCCAAGGAGGACATACAGAAGGCCAATAGGCATATATAAGGATGCTCACCATCACTAGCCATCAGAGAGATACAAATTAAAACCATAATGAGATACCACCTCACACTGCTCAGAATGGCCATCATTAACAAATCAACAAACAACAAATGCTCGTGAGAATATGGAGAAAAAGGGAACCCTAGTACACTGTTGGTGGGAATAGAGACTGGTGCAGCCACTATGGAAAACAGTATGGAATTTCCTCAAAAAACTGAAAATAGAACTGCCTTTTGATCCAGTGATTCCACTGCTGGGATTATACCCTAAGAATCCTGAAACACCAATTCAAAAAAACCTATGCACCCCTATGTCCTTAGCAGTGTTATTTACAATAGCCAAGTGCTGGAAACAGCCTAAGTGGTCCTCAGTAAATGAGTGGATCAAAAACTATGGTGCATTTACACAATGGAATACTATGCAACAGAAAGAAAGAAAGAACTTCTACCTTTCGCGACAGCATGGATGGAACTGGAGAGTATTATGCTAAGTGAAATAAACCAGGCAGTGAAGGACAAATACCATATAATCTCACCTATAAGAGGAGCCCAATGAACAAAACAAACAAGCAAAATGGAGACAGAGGCATGGAAACAAGGAACAGACTGATAGCAACCAGAGGGGAGGCAGGAGGGGCATAAGGAGGGAAAGAAGGGGAAGAGGCTAATCAAGGAACAGGTATAAATGACCCATGGTCGTGGACAACAGGGTGGGGATTGACTGTGGGAGTGGGGGGATGGGGGTGTGTGGGCCGGGCAAGGGAGAGCAATGGGGGAAAAGTGGGACAACTGTAATAGAACAACAATAAAAAAAAAAGAATGTCTTTGCATTCAAGTTGATATCACCAAGTAACATTCTAAAGCAGAAATATATGTGCAAGGAAAATTATATTAGCACTTCTCAGTATATATTCCCTATTTAAAAATATAATTTCTTTTCCTTATCTTTCATCCATAATTGCTTCATTGGTATGGAGGCCTTGGTGCTAAAGGGTCTTCCTTTCCTTTCCATGACTCACTTTATTCTGTCTCTTCTTGCTGTCACATTCCCCTGTAATGTAGGTAATGAGCAGAAAGATGGCTCCAAGTTACTCATTCTTCAGTGGGCCATCCCAAGTATGACTTTGTGTGCTTCGTAGAAAATGGAGTTTCTGAGATCAGATGCCTCTGGGGTTCATGTAGATTGAAATAATAAATAAATGAAAAGAAAGAAAGAAAGAGAGAAAAGAAGGAAGGAAGGAAGGAAGGAAGGAAGGAAGGAAGGAAGGAAGGACGGAAGGAAGGAAGGAAGGAAGGAAGGACGGAAGGAAGGAAGGAAGGAAGAGAAAGAAATAACAAAAGAAAGAAAGAAAGAAAGAAAGAAAGAAAGAAAAAAGAAAGAAAGAAAGAAAGAAAGAACAGAAAGAAAAAAGAGAAGAAAAGAAAAGAAAGAGAGGGACGAAGGAAGGGAGAAGAGTGTGCAGTGCAATGACTGTAATTCAGCAGGGCTAGGTGGCGGGGACCACAGCAAACGCATTCCAGCTAAAGGAGGCAACTGCTTCTCAGTTCCAGCAGGTTGCTGCCAAGAGGGGCCGTATGTGATCCAGTGCCACAGGATCTTCAAGTTTTAAATGATAAACAAACAAAAAATCCACACTTTCATGAGAAATCTCCTGATTTTTTAAAATAAAGATTTTTATTAATTTTACTTTTAGACGGAAGGGAAAGGAGGGAGAAAGTGAGGGAGAGAAACATCAATGTGTGGTTGCCTCTCGTGTGTCCCCTACTGGGGAACTGGCCCGCAACCCAGGCTCGTGCACTGATGAGGGAATCAAACAGGCATCCCTTTAGAAGTCTCCTGATTTTTAAACACTGAAAGCTAATTCAAACTAAATATATATATATATATATCAGCTGATCCTTACTTGAAAGTTTATTCTAACTCATGGGACAATAGTTTTGCACCTTCTGAAATTCTGAGGTTATACTATTTTTCTTTAATGTTCTAGAACTATATGTGCCAATACAGTAGCCACCTGCCATATATGACTGTTGAGCACTTGCAGTGTGGCTAGTCCCCATTGAGATGTGCTGTAAATATAAAATACACAATGGACTTTGGAGATTCAGTTCAAAAAAAGAATATATAATATTTTAATAATTTTTGTATTAATTATATGTTGAAATAATATTTATTTTAAATAAAATGCATAATTAAATTTAATTTTACCTATTTCTTTTTACTTTTTAAAAGGTGCTACTGGAGAATTTTAAATTGTATTACATTTTTATTGGACAATGCTGCTCCAGAATTTAAAAAATAATCACGTATAACCCCTGCAGATTTAGGTAGCCAGTGTCCCGAGAATCTAACTGGACCAGCAGCAGTGAACTGGTGGTGGGTTCCACAAAGATATCTGCACTCGGTGAACCCTGCTTGTCGTACACGGTCCTTTCCTGTGATTTGCCCGAGGACACTAAGAGCGAGATCCTCTGCAGCTTCCTCTTTATAAACTGACTCCATGAAGCTGATGTTTCCTGGGGACTGAGGTGGAGGAAACCATTGTGCCTGTTTTGCTCGTGTGCCCCTCTTTGGAGTGATGAAGGGGAGGGTCAGGGGAGATAACTGCAGAAGGACCTAGTGAATTTGGTGGAGGTTGAGCAGACAAGCAACCGTTAGGGGGAGGGTCCCTCTGAAAAGTTGGTACCTACATTTCTACAACCAGTTATGACTAATGGGATCACCGGGAGAAGATAGCAGGAACATGAAATATGAGTAGGGAAGGAACTTGTGTTTCAGGAGCACCATCTCTGGACTGGGTACCCTGCTAGGTGTTGTATGTAGAGTATCTCAGGTCATTATTTTCAGAGCTGTCTGCTAGAAAATGTTAGATTTTTTGACTGGAATTACATTCTGGGCTTTTTTGAGGCAATGTTCCCGTGAGAGGAGTGCTGATGAAGCAGGGTCCCAACAGATCTGCCTGTCAGTGAGCTGGGAGACATCTCAGTAAATGTCAGAGACCTCTAGTCTAGGAGTTAGAATTATTTGGGAGCTTTTTGTTGCTTGAAAGTTAATTAATCACGTAATTAGGATTTCTGTGATAGTCTCTGCAAGTTACTATTTTAGTACTACTATTCATCTAATAAATATTTGTGGCAATTATCTTTCAGAAAATCACCACTTCACCCCAGAAGTTAATCAGCTGCAGAAGGGAGGAAGTGGACGCCTGTGCCGTGACCGTGCTGCCTCCTGAGGAAGTCTTCAGGACCTGGACCTAGCAGGCTTGGAGACGGGCACAGATGAAGCTGAGCAACCTGGTCTTCGTACGGGGGCCTGGCGGGGGAAAGGCTGTGTTCCTGTTTTCCTTCAAGGACAAAAGAAGTCAGAAGAGCCTCTACGTCCCCTTCTAGAAGCAACTGTCAGAGGCAGAGTGGTTTGGCAGACAAAGCGCTGAGTAGGGGCAGGATATGTGCCCATAGAACTGGATCTATCTGCCATCCGCTAGCTGAATTGACCCGAGGGAAAGTGACTTTGTTTCTCTGGCCCTCAGTTTTCTCATCTATGAAACGGGTGGATTAACTATACAGCTGTTATACCATATATATATATATATGTATCTCCGGCATTGGCAGAGCTGTAGGGAAATTGGTGACAGGTGTACATTTGTGATTGGTTCAGCTTTTCTGAAGAGCAGTATATAAAAGTATAACAGGAATGATCATAGACTCTATACACCAACTGGCTTGGAGATTCCATTTTCGTAGAGGAAGCCTTGACAAAGAAAGGAAGGATGGGTACAATGGTGTTGATTTCACTTTAAGCCAAATGCTTGTGCAGAGGTGAACAGCCCAGGTTGCTCTGCAATGACTGAGAGGGAGGCCACAACCCCACTGAAACTGGGATGTGCAAGAAAGCTGTGGGTACATGAAATACTATAAAGGGGCAATAGCATGTGCACAGTGAAGACAGCAGCTAAAATGTACGTGCATGTTGAGATGACGATGCAGAAGGATGTCAGTAAGTGTGATATTTGCTGTGCTCCTTTTTCCTGTAGAGTTGTTAAAAGTACAGAAATAAAAATGAAAAAGGGGTCAGATTGGGTAATCTTTTGGGTTTCTTTCTTCCAAAAAAGTGGTCTTCAGGATTCTAGTTACATCAAAAGTCTTGAGTCCAGAAAGGCCCCTGAAGACAACCTTTGGTCAGGAGGTGTGGGGCAACCCTAGGTCAGGGATGGGCATAGGAAGAATAAGGGGGCAGGCCCTGGTCACATGAGAACCCCAACCGAGGCAGCTGGCCAAAGCCTCACCTGGTCAGGGTGCTCCGGGCTCTTCCTGGAGGCCTCACTTCACAGGAAATCCCTTTGCGGACCTCTTTTCCTTAAAACAGGTCACTCAGGGTGTCCCTAGCCCCATGGCCTACCAGTGGAAGCCTCTTCCTGTTCCTCTCCTCCACTAAGAGAGGAAAAGAGGGTCAGAGGAAGGGAGGGGGGAAGTTTTTTGAGGGGTGAAGGGATTGATGGGCAAAGACTGTGCCTCCCTTAGCCCCCACCCCTCCCAGCTTTGGAGCCTCTGAACTTGTTTGTCTCCACACCCACTTCCTGGTCCCCTTCCAGCCAGCCCAGTGGTGGAGACACTCTAACTGCCTCAGCCAGGTGTTTCCTCCTACAAGACAGGGGCCTGCAACCCTCTCTCCACCTGGTGGGGTTTCAAATAGTCAAAGGATGGGCTTTCTCTAGAAAGATGAGCTTCCTGAAGATCTTGTCCTCTGTACCATTTCGTATGCTTCTGTGTTGCTTGTCTCTTTCATAAAGAGTATTTGTTAATTTTATACTTGGCTTAAGCTGTAAATATATTTTCAGTTTGTAAAAATAAAGACTATACTACTACACTGATCATCCCTTTTCCTCTACCCTCTTCCTAGCCCCTACACCCTGGCCACAGTCCCTCTGTCACCTGTCCAAGCCCAGAATCCAGAAATTACCCATGGCTTCCCTCTGCTTCAGTCTCTCTCACAGTTAGTCCCAGTGCCCATCCGTTCTTGCTGACATATATAAATATATAGAAAGTTCTCTTGGTTATCCTGTTGTTTTCACAGGTCCCCAACAGGCATTCGTTGAAGCCCAAACATACACCACAATTAAACGAGTCCCCATAGAAGAGGGGTACCTCCTCTGTAGCTGGTTACGTCCTTCTCCCTCCTGGAGCTCTATGTTCTGACACTCCAGGCTGTCTTTCCTCCACTCTGGGACACTTTAACAGTAAAAAGGGGCACAATTAATAACTATAACCAGACGACAATGAAAATTGGTCATGTCTTGCACTCCTTGCTGTTGTTCAACCCAGTAGAGGACACCTGACCCCAGGATCAAGTCTAGCTTTCTTAGTCCTGCTGTCAGGAGACAACTGCCAGGGTCCAATGAACAAAAACCCCAGAAGGAGAATCCAAAAGGAGTATCCAAAAAGAGAATCTTGGCTGACTTCGGACGATGCAATAAATTTGAAAAGTCACAAGTCCACAAGGATGCACAAAAAGAGCAAATGCTAACCCAAAGAATTCTCAAAAGAGATGAATAGAAGGCATTTCTACTTACTCTTGTTATTCAATGCTGTTGGGCTTGTTGACTCACTGTATCAATGAAGATACTGGTGAACGTAAATACACCAATCAGAAAGCATTTTTCTCCGCCACCACCATTTCCTGGCCCAGGCCACTACCGCAGGCCACCTGAACGCCAGCATCAGCCTCCTCTCTGGCTGCTCCACTTCCAACCTTTCTGCAGCTGCCTGTCTCGAGTCCTGCCAGGGATTTCGCGGGTAAGTCCTAAGATCTTTGTGTAGAGGGATTGGATACTATCTGCCTAGCCTCTTTGCTACTCTGCCCTATCTCTTAAAACATTTGTCCCCTTATTTTTTGTGTGTTTTATTTTTCCTTAGGCTAACTCTCTGTGGGTGCAGATCTCTGTTTCCTTTCAATCCGGTCTGACTCACTTCCTTCAGGGAACGTTTGCCAGCTTCTGGAACCCACCTGGAGGGGAGGATCTCATTACGTCCACGGGTGTCTGGCGCCACCTTGTGTTGAGTGCTGGAAAATTCCTTCTGTTCCCATTCGCTGAGAAACGCCTGGGGCCTCCCTGGAGATAAAGGGAAAGCTCAGACAAATTTCCTAGAATGAGAACTCAATTACAAAACTTCACGAGAGTGTCCCTTCACAAACTTGAACTGTCATTATTTGATTTAGAGTTTAGTCTTCTCACTTGTGCTCATCTGAATGTTAGGGACTTTACTCATGTGGCTCTTTCTCCAGGCTGGGGTCCTTGACCCCTACCTCACTCTCCTGTTTGTTTTTCTTTCCCCTGCGCTGCCCTTAACTACCTCTTTAAAAAAGTCTCCGTGCCCCCCACCCCACCCACGTGTGCCCTATATCTGGCCTATCCTTGGGCTAGACTGACTTTCTGGACGTGTTCCTCAGGAAGTCTTGTTAAACCACTGTAGCACCCAACCTGTGACATTTGGAACAGTTTTCTCTTGTGGGCTCATGACTTCAGGTCCCCAAGCACCTAACAACAAAGGGTGGAAAAACCCATTCTTGCCAGAGGTGGAAGCACGCACATGGGGGAGCAGGAGGCTCAAAAAGGAAGACACAGCCCTTCCTGCCCCCCTCAGTGAGAGTTTGCAAGCCCAGCAGAGGCTGTGAAGCCCGATCAAGGACCTCGGAGGGAAAACTGGGTGCGGCAAGCCAACCTCAGGTGCCTGCAAAAAGCTCCAAGGGCAAAAGCACAAACTCTCCTGCTGTGGAGGTGTATGTCCGTTGTCCCTCTGGTAGAGCCCATCGGGGAAATTTTTAAAAGCCACTTTTTAAAATCTGGTTGTTGGAAAAATGAGTGCCTGTACAAACTACTGGAACTCCCACATTTTCCTCCTATACTCAAACTACTTATCTATAATGTGGCCCACACACCTCCAAAGCTCTGGGAGGAGTCAGTAAGCCTCCTACCAAACTGCCTCAGATAAGATGAAACCTACAAACATCAGCTTGGGTTTCTAGCCTTTGGAGGTCATGCTCCAGAACTAGGACCCTCTGATGTCATTCCACCTATGTTAACTGTATTGAACGGCTTTCTCAGGTGAGACCTGTTTCATTGAAGTTAACTTATCATTATCTCACATTTACTTTTGAGTTTTGAAACTGGAAATAGTTCAAGATGGAATAGTCCCCTCTCAGATTAAGCCCATATTATGGATGGCCAGTGGGGTGGAAGAATACTGGATTTTAAATGAAGAGTTTTAATTTAGCAGATGGCAGCAAGTAGATGTCCAAGTTTAAATTTGTATAACTGTAAGCAGCTCAGTTTTAATTTATGAGATAATTTCTTTGTCAGCTAACAGGATTTGTCTGTCCTTCCTTCTTTTTCTAAAAAAGACTTTATTTATTTATTTTCAGAGAGGAGGGAGGGGAGGGAGAGAGGAAGAGAAACATTGATTGGTTGCCTTCACACGCCACCAGCTGGGGACCTGGCCTGCATCCCAGGCATGTGCCCTGACTGGGGATCAGACTGGCGAACTTTCAGTTTGCAGACCAGTGCTCAACCCACTGAGCCACACCAACCAGGGCCTTTTTTCCTTTTCTTCCTTGAATTTTCTTTCTTTCTTTTTTTCTTGGACATTGTAGGAAAATTTATTTTTATTTAATTTTTATCTATTTTTTATTGGATTTATTGAGGTGACATCGGTTAATAACATTAAACAGGTTTCAGTATACTATTCTACAACACATCATCTGTATATTGTATTGTGTGTTTACCACCCCAAGTCAAGTCTCCTTCCATCATCATTTATCCCCCTTTACCCTCTTATACCTCCCCCTCTGCCTCTCCTCGCCCCTTCCTGCCTTCTCTTCTCTTCACTTTCCCTCCCTTCTCTTTCCTTCCTCCCTCCCTCCCTTCTTTCCTTCCTTCCTTCCATCCTTTCTTCTTTCCTTACCTCCTTCCTTCCTTCCTTCCCTTCCTAACAAAGTTCTAAACTCTGAAGGAGAAATTCAACTTTGGGTTGGCAAAGATAAGCCTAAGGCCTTTGGGGCACTGGCCTACCAAGCTGGAGCAGCTTCAGGTAGCGGGGCCAGGTGAGTGTAGTACTCTTCTGTTGATTCTGCTCACTCTCCTTGTTTGGGCTGAAATGGACTCGGGCGATGTGTCTGTCGGGGAATGAGTGCTGCAGGGGCTCTGCAGGTAGGTCAGAGCGCTTGGCTAGAGCTCCCACCCACCCAGTGGAGGCGGAGGGGTTTGCAAATAATGGTGCTCACTACCATCTCCACCCCGGAGAATGCCTGCAGTCCCTGCAGAGCTCCTGTGGCTCCCCAGCCTTCTCTATACAATCTCTTTCTTGTTTGTTGCACAGAAAGTGGCCTTGTGTGGAAGCGACCTCTGTTCAGGCTTTACGTACCAGGTAGTTTTGGGAAGCTGCTTGGGGCTTCCTGCACCTGGGGCACTGGCTTGCTGAGTTGGAGCCTCTTTTGGGAGAGAGGCTGGGTGTGGTGATGCTCGGTTGTTCTGCTTGTTCTCTTTGTTTGAAGGTAAAAGGCTCGGGGCAATGCAGCTGCGAATGGGCCTTGTGATCTTGCCAATAGGCCAAAGCACCTAAATAGAGCTTGGCCCACCCTTTCCAAGTGGAGGGGGATGCAAGCAGTGGCTCTCACCTCTCACCTGCTCTGGAGAATTCCCACGGCTCCTGCTGCGGCTTCCCAGTCTCCTCTGGGAAGACTTGCTCTCTTTCCCTTGTTTGTTCAGAAGCTGTTCATTCAGTCCTCAGTGGCCTCACATGAATAATTGCTCTCCATATGTGTATATTTTAGTTTGCTCACTGGAGGGAGTAAGTTCGGAGTCCTCCTATGCTGCTGCCCTCTTAGACAGACTTCTAAATGTTGCCACTTTGGAGACGAGCTTGTCCACTCTACTGAAATACTGAGTGAGATGACTTGGGGCCAGTCCATGTATCTTGCTTGTCTAGGTCAGTGGTGTCTGATCTAGCATGCTCCGTGCCTGGCAGGAGAGCCGGCCCATGCTCACTATGTGAAGCTGGGGCTGGGGCTGGTTGTCTTGTCTACCCAGTGAATGGAGGCTGACAGCACTCCAGAAATGTGATGCTTTCCCATGGTGCAGAAAGAAAAAGGGACATCTTTGTAAAAAATGGGAACTGGGTTGGTCCTGCGCAGACCTGCAGCACCAGGAATTTTGTTTTCTGAGAGCAAACATGTCACACTCCATAATGTAAGACCTAGTCCAGAGTGTGCAAACCGGGAAGAATGTGCTAAGGCAGCTGCCAAAGTTCCTACCATGGAAGGACTTGTCTATGGAAAACACTCCCATGTAGAATGAGTTTTCAAAACAAAAATGACACAGCACATGACAAAATTCATCGGTAGGCCTATACCACACACTCAAGAAACAAAAGAGCTCCTAATGAAAGAGGTAGAAATAATGGAATTTGAAAATCTACTGACTTATGAAATATCTCTTACCCTCAAAATTTACCTAGTAGAGCCCTGGCTGGTGTGGCTCAGTGGACTGAGCACCGGCCTGCGAGCCAGGGAGGCACCAGTTCGATTCCCAGTGTGTGGCGCATGCCTGGGGTGTGGGCCAGGTCCCTGGTAGATTCATAATTAAAATGGCCTATTTCCAGGTACTAATGAAAACTTTGAACTCTTATCAGAGATAAAGCTTTTCCGGTTCTTTAGAAGGTGGCCTTTCTTAATGCAGGGAAGGGTGTGGTCAGTTTCCATCTCTCGTTTTTACTTCCCCCTTCTTCACCTGCTGCATCGCGGACCTATCTGAGATTGGAGCTTAAGACAGGAAGAAGGAAGGGAGTCCGGAAGGGCCGTGTTTGATTGGAACTGTTGAAAGCTGGTTTCAGGCTCCCTGGGGTGGGCTGTGGTTTAAAGCTGATTCTTTCTCCTACGGGCATTTTCTGAGTTCTTTCTAAGCTTTCTGCTGAGACTCTCAGACGGTAACTCCCACGAAGACAACAAGTTTTATTTTTCCAACTTGTGATGGTTAATTTTATATGTCAGCTTGACTGGACCATGGGCGCCCAGATATTTGGATAAACATTATTCTGGGTGTGTTGGAGAGGCTGTTTCTGAACGAGACTAACATTTGATTTGGTAGACTGAGTAAAGCAGATTGGCTTTCACATTGTAAGTGGGCCTCATCCAATCCCATAAAGGCCTGAAGAGAATGAAAAGGCTGAGTTAGAAAGGATTCTTTCTCTCTGCCTGACTGAACAGGGACATCCGTTCAGACTTGGACTTAGACTAGAACTTATACCATCAACTCTCCCGGTTCTCAGGCCTTTGGGCTTAGACAGGAACTCTCTCATTGACTCTTTTAGGTCTCTAGTTTGCCAACTGCAGATCTTTGAACTGAAAACACATCAGAAATGTCTCCGTAATCACATGAGCCAGTTTCTTATAATACATCTTTCTTTCTCTGTTCTGTTTCAGAATATATATATATCTTCTATATAAAGCAGACTTTACAGATTTTGGTATTGAGAGTGGCTCCAGAGGAACAGAATTTGTTTTTAAATAGAATTTTAAGGACGAGTTTTCTGAATTGATTCTGGGATTCCTGGAATTGGTACTCTAATTTGGTTAGATTTAAAGATGCTAAATGATCCTATTTCCCATAGTAAAGAGGGCACTGGTAATCTATGGCATGATTTGGCAATAGAAGGTACACAAAATATCTCCATCGGATACTCCTCATCAACAATCAACGACTTTACTTAGAAGAAGCAAGGAGCTGGGTGAATGTGTACATGATACTTTCAAACAAATTTGAAAACTAACAAATACAGTGAGGCTGGTTGGTTGCTCCTAATGTCACTGGGTAAGGTGGCAACAACAACAACAAAAAGGCTCAACTCAGGATTTGGATACCCAGTTCCAGTGCCATTTAAATGACTTTTGTGTGTCCCGAAGAAAATTCGTATCTTCTGTAGCCATCGGGCTGAGATTGCTAAAACTCAGTTGCAGAATCTCATCCTGTGATTGGCTGAGATGCAATACAAATCGGGCCCCCAGCCTGACAGGTTATCTACTGTCCATGTGAAGGCATTGATTGGGAAAAGAATGGGATTCTGTAAGTTGCCGTGGGGTTGTGAGGGACGACCCTGATAAAACTGGGGACATTCAGTCCCTAAATTCTGATGAGTTGTCTTTGTCAGTGTAAGAGGCCTCTCCACCCCCAGTAGAAGCAGCAGTAGGATTCCCTACTGAGGGAAGTAACCCCACATTGAGAAAACTGTAATGGCCTCCTCTGAGGCAATTATTATTCACAACAACGCTGATTCTCCTCAGGACTCAATCCCACCACCCCTCTTTGCTTCTAGACCTATAGCTAGGCTCAAGTCCCAGCAGGTCCCTAAAGATGAGGTACAAAGTATTACCCTCAAGGAGGTGTGCTACACTCCAAAAGAGCTTGAATTTTCAAATTTATACGGACAGAAGTTGGAGAAACATGTGTGGGAGTAGAAATTGAAGGTGTGAGATAATGGTAGAAAAGAAGATAAAGTTGGATCAGGTCAAATTTATTGATAAATTTTTTGACAGTGATACTAAGCAGAGATTCTGAACTTATGTTGTAGCTTAAGAGTTAGGAAGGGTTCTAACAGTTTGTTTGATTGACTTAAATGTGGGCCAAAAAGCAGCCCACAGTGAGCAAATTAAAAATGGCTGAACTGCCTTGGCTTAATGTAGAGGAAGGAATTCAAAAGCTCAGGGAGACTGGAATGGTAGAGTGGATTTGCCATTTAAGACCTACGCACCCACAGAGGAGGGTCCAGAAGACATACCTTTCACCAATACCACAAAGAATAAATTTGTGAGGCTCTGTGATCACTCTTCTCTGAAGGCCAGACCTTAGAGTGGGAACAGCAGTCATTGAACTGAGAGATCTAAACACAATGGAAGCAATTGCATCTGGGGTGTCAGGGGCCAAGTGGTGACAATCAAACACAAAAGGCAAGGTGGACACGGTTACCGTAATGCATAGCCAAGTCAGAGCACTGGTCAAAGTAGTCTGACTCACACAGACCTATACCATTGGCTAGTTGGTCACAATGTTCCTAGAAGCCTACCAAATTTTTACTTGGTCTGTGTAAGCAGAAGAGTTCTAGATCAAGTAAACAAAAGTCTAACCTGAATCATAAAAACAGATAGTCATGGCCCTTCAGTCTATTCCCAGGCTTGAGCCAGTTTACAGACTTAGAACTCCTTGAATGAAGGAAGGGTAGGTAAGGGTAGGTCCCCTTTAGGAGGGACCCCCGTGTGCGTGTTATGTGCCACTGAGTCATCTCCAACCCCTGGAGTCCCTATGGAAGCGATGTCCACAATGCCCTGTTCTCAGCAGCCCTGCTCAGCTCCCGTATCCTCATGCCTGTGGCTCTTTGGTGGAATCTCTCCATCTCATATTTGGTATTCCTCTTTTCTGACCGCCTTCTATTTTTCCCAGCATTATTGCCTTTTCCAGAGAACCCTGCCCTCTTATGATGTGCCCAAAGTAGGACAGCTTCAGTTTTGTCATTTTTACCTTCAGTAGTATTTTGGGCTTAACTTACTCAAGGACCCTGGGTCATCTTCCTGGGTTCATCTTCCTGGGTCATCTTCCTGGGTTCATCTTCCTGGGTCTCCAGTTCACCCACTGCAGATCTTGAGGCTTCTTAGTCACCAGCACCATGTGAACCAGTTCCTTATTATCCCCACCCTGGCCCTCCCCCATATATGTGGCTGGTTGTGTTTCTCTGGAGAACCCAGGCTAGCACATAGCTGCAGCTTTCCTTCTTAGTCTCTTGTTTTCCCAGACACCACTGTCTACTGTGCATTCACAGGCCCTTTGGCCTCCTCAGAGTGAGGCTGGTATGCACTGTTTTTGAACCCAGAAGCAGGGAGCACACATCAGACGCTGCACAGAATCCTAAGGTTGGATTTTAGAGATAAACTGTCCCTTCTCACCACTTCCCTGGGGGCAATGAAACTTGGAGCACTCCCACAGCTCCCTCCAAAAACATCCTCCTCACAAATCCTTTAAAATGTCCTACAACTTAATCCTTTTTATATCCTCTCAATGAGTGACAGATACGATATTTGGATATCATTTTTAGGTTTAACGTCATGTTACATATTGAAGAGGTAAGGAGGGAATAACATTTTTGCTATGAGATCAAGAAATTATTAAGCATTAAGAGGTAGTTATGAAAATATTGCTATTGGAAATAGAAAGACTATAAGTAGGATAAACATCTGGCTGGAATAGCTGATGAGAGATGAATTAATTAAAAGGAAAGAGAAATTAAGTATAATACAGCACTAAAAGGTGAAGAAATGAAAAATATGAATAAGAAGTTGAGAGTCATGGAAGATAGATCGAGAAATTTCAACACACATCCAAGAGGAATTCCTCAATGAGAACACTCATTTTTAGCCATTCGGAGAGGGAATGGCTAAAAAATGTCTGTAACTGAATAGAATTCCAGTTCGGAAAAATGCACCGATTGTGATGAGGGCAATATAATAAACACCAAACATTCCTTCCTGAACACCACCACACCTCACTGGGAACAGAAAAAGGAGATCCAGCACCGACGAAACTGTGAGCCAGTGTCACACCAATCACATTCCTATGAAAAGAAACACGTGAGGCGTGGGTATCTCCTGCCTTCCCCCAGCCCAGGGTAGGAGATTAGGAAACATGTGATTGGAGTCTCTACAACCTTCTACTCCTTCCTTTTTTCTCCACAAACTGATTAAACAACCCCTTTTTTTCATTAAAAAAAAAGAGAGAGATTTTTGGCTTCTTTGGCCCACAGGCAGCTTGTGATGAGCTCGAGGCGCCTGTTATTAGAGCGCAGACCCGTGGCAGGCCCGGCGCACAGCACAGCCTTACTCCAGGGGCTTCCGAAGCGTTGGGGCTTGGCTCTGTGGTTTGGTCCCTGCTGATTCAAGTCTTCTAGAAAAGATAAGAGCGGGAATAGGGTTGACAAGAGTGAAAACAGAAATGCCTCCTCTCCTGTGACACCTTCTAATTGTGATTCTATTGCATAGTTTTCACAGTCAACATTTTCAAAGGCTGTAGGGAAGAGAAAGGGAAATAAGTGAAGACCTGGCTAGCTTTCAGTCCTTAACCTTTAGACTAATTAAATAGATCTCCAAAAGGAATACAACAAGGTCTGTCCAGAAAAAGCCCAGGCATTGTTAATGCAATGAGAATGGTTTGCATGACATTGATGTAACCTGGCAGTCAAGGAGAGTGGACTGGAATGCGCATGCGTGAACGATGACAACTTCACTGTTCTAGTCAGTGGGGGCGGTAAATGCTGTTGAGTGAGCATGTGTACTGTGTGGCCGTCACATTCAAAATAACTGAATAGAGCAACAACTCTGCATCAAATTTTGCATTAAGCTTGAACATTCCAACATGGAAACTGTTTGGGTGATTCAGAAGGCTGCAGCTATGGGCAACTGGTGACTGGAAGCTTCATCACAACTACACTCCCACTGATGCACCGTGTCTCATGCAGAGTTTTTTGGCAAAACATCAAATCACTGAGGTGACTCAGCCCCGCTACAGCCCAGATTTGGTGCCCTGAGACTTCTGGCTTTTTCTAAAACTAAAATCACCTTTGAAAGGGAAGAGATTTCAGACCATTGATGAGATTTGGAAAAATATGACAGGACAACTAATGGCAATTGGGAGAACTCTGTGAGGCCCCAAGGTACCTACTTTGAAGAGGACTGAGGTGTCATTGTCCTGTGTATAATATTTCTTGTATCGCCTTCAGTGAACGCCCCTATTTTTCATGTTACATGGCTGGATACCTTCTGGACAGATCTCGTACATTCTTATAGTTAAAAGTTCAAGCAACATGGAAGGGTATAAAACAAAAACCCCCCTCCTTCATTCCCTTCCTCCTTCATCCTAGGCATGAGCTTGTTAATATTAGAGGCGTCTCCTTCCAGACCTTTCTCGGAGATGGGAGAATATGTGAAGTATCACCAGTTTCAGTTCACCCATCCCACACTTCCTTTTCTATGCATCCCTCCTCTGCTCCTGATTTGGGAAAGTAGGTGGGAAGATACTCATTGCTATAGGAAAGCTGTCACAGGGAATCAGAGGCAAAATATGCCAAACTGTTGAGTTCCCATTCCAGATACAGGATAGAAAAGATTGTGCAGAGTATGTATTGGCAGTTCCCCTCCCCTCTTTCCAACCCCAGGCTAGATCAAGCTAAGGAGGAGGAAGAGGGCAGATGGGGAGGAAGTAACGGAACAACAGTCAGGGTCTCCAAAAGGGAGGTCCCTTGCCCTCCTCTGGTGGCTATATGTAACATGAGAGTGCCATAAAACTCTCCAGATAAAGTTTAGGGACTCAGGAACAGAGGAGATAGTGATAAGCTTCCATTTGGAGATTTGGGGAGCAGATACCTCCCCACTTAAAATATAATCTGATGTAGGCCTCTAAATCTAAGGGCCAGGGTAAGGAGAGAAAACTTCTGCGTTGACTAAATTTAAATATAAAATGCCTGACTTTTTCCGGATTAACTACGATTACATTTCCTAACACCAGGAAGAATGGAGACTCCAAATAAAGGTAAAATTGAACTATGCAACAATAGCAAAATCTTGTCACAAACACCTGTATTTTTAGGTTGTATCCATTTTTCTTTTTGTTACTCCAAATACTGTGGCAATAACTATCTTTGCATACTTGTGTCAGTATGTGCAGGACAGTGTCCTAAGTCAGAGGGCTTGTGCACTGTAAAGTTGGATTCCACGTAGGCTTTTGATTCTATTCATCCATTTCCCTTTTTCCACTACCTGGCTTTATACTGAAATGAGATGAAAGAGTTATGGCTTCCATTTCTCCCTCTGTCTGCCAAGTTAAGATATTTAAATATGAAGTGTGGGTTTGCCTATCATAAAAGAGGTGTTGAAAAGTGAATATGTATTTCCCACACTGTCTTCTTCTGAATATTTGTAAATATTACTTTACAGGCATTGTTTCCCTTTTCTGATATGGTTTCCCAAGGCACCCGCCTAGCTGGCTGTAGTTCCCAGAGGCACCACTAGGTGTCAATGTAGGTCTTGGTTGATGACAACTCGGAGCTCGGTTTAATTTGGTTCAGTCCCTGTAGAGCCTTAGCGTCCTCTCCCGGAAAATAATAAATGTCCGCTGTGCAGGGCACTTTCTTCAGGAGGACTCCAGGGAGCTCGGGAGTTTGCATATGAAGCCGAGGGAGCGAGGGGATTCTGATAATGATATTCAATGTCTAACGCAGTCGCTCACAGGCAGAGTGGGGGGTCCCTCCCAGCTTTGATATATGAGATTATTATGGAGAGGTAATGCAGGCCAAGATGCTGTGCGTTAGGTGTGCATGTGGATTCCTGTGTGAATTGTGTGGAGCAGAGCTGGTTGCTTCACAGCGACAAGGAGGGGAGAGGAGAGGTGCGATGGGGACTGCCAGGGCCAGAGGACTGCTACAGCGGGCCAGGCGCTCTCTCAGCGTGTTCTCAGCAGCAGCAGGTTGGGCCTCTTCTACCGGAAGCAAGGGGAGGCCGGAGAGGATGAGTATGTCCCCTCAGTCCTGTGGCGGAAGACAAAGCGCACCCGCAGGCAGCCAGGGCCTTGGGGAATTAGCCGGAGCGGTTGCCGCCTCGTTGTTACTCTGGACGCCAGACTCTTGACTGAATTAGTGTTAAACTTATGTAGAGGAGCTCTTCAGTCCAGGACTTTATGAAGGTGACAAAAGTGTAAATGGACGAGTGGGCTGGCACTCTGAAGTGAGGTGTCTGTAGAGGTTCCTCTTCAGTTGCCCTCTAAGGACAATGGTGGCCAAGCTGGTAGGAGATTCCCTAGGGAGCGGGTAGCCCCTAGATAGGTTGCCAATTAAATTAACTTTCTTATCTTCTTCTAGCTTGTGCCAAGCCTTTTCCACTGCCCATTCTATTTAAATTGCAATATATACATTTTTTTGTTTTAATATTCTTATGTTTGAATCACATCACCAGTTTGAAATAAAAATTCTATGCTCTTTCTTTAATGTGTCTACCTGCCCAGTGAGTCCCCACAGCCTCTCCCTAACGGTGATAAGAATTCCTTCTTAAGACCTCCCTATCCTACCTCCATGCTGTTCCAGGACCACGGATGGACACCAAACTATGGTCACTGCCACAGGGCATCCCTGCCAAAGTCTAGTCCTAGATGGATGGATACCTGTCCTCTGCAGGGTGAGTTTTCTCCCTGGCATCAATGTTATTTACTCATTTTTTTGTTCATCGGCTCAGCTGTTGTCCTTGGACTCCAGCACAGGCCCCAACCAAGTACTCTGCCAGATCTAATTCTCCCCTAACAAATCCCCAGACTTCAGATCTTTGGCTACAGCCTGCGTCCCCACCCCAGATTACACTTCTTTTCTCATAGACCTGTCCACCCTGTCAGCTTTTTTTTAGCTTCAGGTCTGGATCTTTGGCCCTTTATTCCCAGAAAATTCTGACCCCCACTGCAGGCTAGCCACGTTTCTTCCGAGGTCTGCAGATCTAGGTGTCTCAGGCAGGGGCAATCCTGTTACATTCCTCCAGGACATCAGCAATAAGGTATTATATACCTTATATCCCCATGGAGTCTTAGCATCCTCTCCTGAAATAAATACACACACACACACACACACACACACACACACACACAATATTATACAAGTCCTTAATGTGCATAACTAAGAATCGTCCCATAAGGGCCCCAAGATGACTTTCTCTCCTTACTCAGTGAACTAAAATAGGCAGCCAGTGTAATTTGTTCAGTTTTGGACTCACTTTGGACCTAGTTACTTTGATTGTTGACAGAAAGCTCTTCACCTTAGTCTTTGCAGATAAAATAAATCTGTAAATATGGACTCTTTATTCCTTGATTTCTCTAGATAGACACACAGGTGATTATGCCCCATTTTCGAATGAGCAAATGCAGGGTCCTTGCCTCAGGACTCTGTGGAATGACTGGTCGCCCGCTCGACGGGACAAGTGGGTGGAGGGGCTGCGTGTCTGAGTGAGCTTCGCCTGCGCCTATTCTCCTTTCGCCCTCTCACTCTCTCTCGTTCCCTGGTTTTTCCTTCCGAAGCCTGAGCACTCAGCCTGTTTCTGGGGTCTGGATGTTGGTTTTCCTGCCCTGCTCAGTGTTCTTAGCTGCTGTAATCTTAGTGTTCTCAGTGTTCTTAGCTGCTACAATCATTTTGAACGAGGGTGGGTGGAAGAGTCTTCCTTTGGGGTCTGGGACAAAACACAAGCACCCTTGCACTTCCTGTGTGACACCTGCCTCCAGGCTCTAGCAGATGAAGGTAAGAAAGAGGGTGTGTGTGGAGGGGTTTTGTTGAGGTGAGTGTTGGGGTTCCTGATTTAACCATTTATGCTCAGGGTGATGGGGAAGGCAACATAGATATGGCTCGCTACTGGGACATAGGATCAGCAAAGAAGGGAGAAGGATTAGGGAGCTCTGGAAAGTGTTTAAGACTCTTCCCTAGCATCCAGTCCTGTCCAGCACTCGTGAATCTCTGTTTGGAAGGGTCTGAAATCCAGAACTGGGCAAAAGCACAGAGAAGCCAGGAGAGGAACGCACAGAAATGGTGAAAGAGGTACCAGGGAATCTGGGTGGAGCACTGAGAGCATCCCCTCCAGGAGTCTCCCCTCAGCCGCTTGCGCACGTTGTTTGAAACTGGAGCTGTCAGCACACATCCTCCTGGCGAAGATGACAACAAAACTCTCAGCATCCGTGGCTGAGGATTCACATTCCACTTGGAGTCTCCATCCATGTGCTCAGATCCACCTTTCTGTGTCTCGTGGAGGACCCCTTCCTCTCAGTACCCACTCTAGCCTGGGATCTGGGCTTTTCTCAAGGGTGGGGGCTCAGCCAGGGCTCGAGTGGGATCCTCAGCCAGTGCCTCACCGCTCCCTGATGAGGAGGGCAGCCTGGAAATATGCGGAAAGGATGGACTAACGTGTTAGGTGGGTACACCTACAGTCAGCACAGAGGACGCCATTGGTCATTTAGAGGCCACTCCAGACCTCCCACAGATGGGGACACAGAGGCCCAGAGACACCTGGGCCTCTTCAGCTCTTTGGGATCCTAGTTCTGGTCCTGGCTGCCCTGGGTGGTTTCATCGCTGGTTAGTCCAGCCTGTGCCTTCCTGGGTCCAGGAAAATGGGGAAGTATATTCTTGTCTTATAACTTCTTGAATACCCCAAGCAGTTTCTCACAACTCGGAAACCTCCAGGCAGGTGAGAGTCTTCAAAGGCAGGACAGGAGTTAGCCAGTAATGCACCCGAGGCTCGCTCTACTGCACAGTTGATTTCTAATCTTCTAATCTAGTTGAGCTGCCTCAGTTTCCCTAGACTGATCAGTTTCCGCATAGTAAACAAATGGCCCAGGTTCACACGGGGGCCCCCACTTCTCCCTCATTCCCTCAGCTAGAATAGTTGATTACCAAACCCTCTTCTTTTCTGGGGGCATGGGAGAAGGGGGAATGCTTCATCTATTTTAAAACAGTAATGATGAGGCAGAATTATGGCAGGCAGTATTTAACAAGTTCGTTCAGCTCAGGCCCAACACCCAGGAAGTACTTCTGAATCACATTAAACTATGGAAAAGTCTGTTAGGAGAAACCCCACCAATTTGACTAAAGCATGTTTGATGTTTCAGTTTTATTCATTGGGGATAATATGTGGTATGGGTTGAATCTGTAGCAACTTTTTTTTTTTAAAGTAACAAATGGCATCCTGTGGTCTCTTCTCCTATTTTATTTTATTTTTACCACAAGTACAATACACACTGATAAAAAAGATGTATGTTGCATGTATCTGTGATAATGGCCATGGCAGAGGCAGGCTGAGGCATATTAACAACAGACTTATCTATGAAGCAGCACCTTATGTAAGATGCATTTTCCTCTGGAGCCAAGCAGAAAAGAATCCACCTACACAAGCAGCTAAGTGGCCCCTGGGCCCGCATGCAGCCGGGCTCCCCGTGGCAGGCGGAGTTTCCTCACCTACATAACTGACACAATAAAGGCAAGATTTCTTTTTAGCCCAACAGTTGCTAACATGTAAATTGATACTAGATGCTCTGCAGTCTGGCTGTACTAATGTCACCTATGGAACCCAAGATAATTTCAGTGACATCTTTCTTTTCTCTTGGGGAGAAGTGTGCTTTCTGCCAGTGGCCATCTGACAAGCCTGGATATACATTTGCATGGCAAGTAGAGGCGGCATATTTAAGGTTCACTGGAACATAGCCATTCAAGATGTCTTTTATAATCCCGTCTCCAGCAAAAAAAGATATAGGGCTAAAGAACGGTAGAAAACTTTGTTGAAGCTGATAGACTAACCTTGAGCCCTTTCCTTCCTGGTGACCAGGGGCCCACTAGATGCTGGGAACCAAATGGATCACCCATGAAAGCTGCAGACTTTCATCTGTGCACCTCTAGGAGCCATAGGGATGTGACATGGTTAGTCATGTGACACTGTTTATCTCTAACTTCCACCATCTGATCCAGACCACCTGCCTTTCAGCCCCACACCCTGCATCACACCTAGCAGGCCAGCAGCATAGTGACCGTGGATGGCTGTTCATTCTTTCATGCTGCTGCCTGTCCCCCGCCTCACCCCACTCAGCTCTCCACTCCCCAGCCTCTCTGCCTGCTCAGCCTTTTGGCCTTTTCTCTCTCTAGCAGACCAGCATCGCTCACTTCCCAGAGCCTCCATAGAAAACATCTCAGTCTCTGCTGCTCGTCTTCTTGCTCCTTATCTGGGCCTTGGGTCCCGCTCAATAAAGTCGTGGAAGTTAACACCTAACCTCAGATAACACTCAGTTAGCTGAGTCAACACTGAGAGTCACGACGAACTTCTCTTACTCCTGGGGTCCCTGCATGGCATTTCCACAGAGGTGCCTTCAAGCCTGGGCACCTCAAGACTTGGTCTATTACTATTTCCTCATGGCTCAGGGGGGTTCCTCTCCCCAGCTTTCATACTGCCGTGACTGTGCTATTCTTTATCCTCCACCGGTCCGATTACCCTCCAGACTATAGTCTCCTCCTCCTCTTCCATTGCTGGACTTTTCCAAGGAGTGGGCAGTATTCCTACCTCCTTTTCTTTGCTACCTGCACACTTCTAATCTCTTGACATTTACTTTCCACTCCCTCCACTTTGTGAAAATGATTTTTTTTTGAAGGACACAGATGAGGTGGGGCTTAGACTTAGTGGCTTTTCCTCAGACTAGTGGCAGGATTTTTCCTGTGTGACTATCATATCCTTCTTGTTATAGACAGAATAATGACCCTCCAAAGATATGTGTGTCCTAATCTCTGGAACCTGTGAATATGTTACCTCACACGGCAAAAGGAACTTTGCAGATGTGATTAAGTTAAGAATCTTGAGATGGGAAGATTATCCTGGATTATCTGCGTGGGCCCAATGTAATCACGTGGATCCTTTCAGCGTAAAGAGGGAGATAGGAGAGTCTGATTCAAGGAAGGAGCTGTGATGATGGAAGTAGAGGTCAGAGTAACATGGGGCCATGAACCAAAGAATGCTGGCAGCCTCTAGAAGCTGGAAAAGGCAAGGAATGGATTTTCCTGCAGAGCCTTCAAAAGGAATACAGCCCCGCCAATACCTTAATTTTAGCCCCATAAGAACGATTTCAGACATTCAACTTCTAGGATGTTGAGAATAAATTTACATTCTTGCTTTAAGCCACTAAGTTTATGGTAATTTGTAATTTGTTTTCTATTAGCAATAGGAAACTAATACACTTCTTGAAACTCTCTTCTATCTAGATTGTCACATCCAGTGTCATGGAAACTCCTGTTTCTTCTTCTGGTCCTCTTCATTCTGCTTCCTGCACAATGGAGGAGGGGAACCTTTCAGTCTTAACCTTCTCTCTGGCCATGCATTTAGCATTTTGACAGTGAATATTTGTAGGAATGGTGTCTGTCTGTTTAATAATACCACTGTATTTGGCACATTTGGAGATGCACACCTTACCCACACTCCCTCCTTAGGGAATCTTCCTCTACCCACAGGTCTTGCTGCATAGACAGCAGGCCACCTGTTCCCATCCCTGTCATAGCTGATTGGCATAGGGGTGTGAACCTCATCAAAGGGGAACTCAGTGATAAGCTGCCCTGGTGCAGAAAACGTGGTTTGGATTGATCAGAGGCCCACCCTGGAGAATCTGTTGAAATGTTACCAAGGAAAGTTTCAGTCCACGGCAGGCACTTGAGGGTAAGGCTGTGGCAATTAAGGGCCGGATAAAGTTCAGGAAGAGGGGACATAGAGAGGTGGCCGATTGGAGGATGGGAAGGGAGCAGACGTAGTCAGAGAACATGCGGAGCTGCTCTAGGGGGAGGAGGTAAGAGTGCCTGTGTCTTTGAGTGGCCTTGGTTTTGCTTTTCCCTAGGAGTTTTCTGCATTCCTCTGAGACACTCTGTGTCCTCACAAAACACCTTTTTTTACCTGAGCTAGTTTGAGTGGGTTTCTGTTCCTTGCCTGGTGGCAAACTTCGACTCCTTACCTTCTCTGTTGTCGTGGAGCCTGAATACATGAGAAGGAGGAGGACCTGGGACAGACCTTGAGAAATAACATTATGGAAGGAGAGAAGGAGAAACTGTTAAAGAAGAATGAGAAGGAGAAGTTGGAGAAGTAGGAAGAGAACTAGGAATGCATCTGGGAGCATCCCCGAAGCGAAGGGAGGGAGTGGTTATAAGCATGAAATGTCATCAGAACCTAAACTGTGTTGCTTTTGTTTTGCCATCAGGAGCTGTTCTGGGTGATGAGAAAGTAAATATCTTTTTGGAAATCTATTCACTCAAAACTGAAAGCTTCAGAAAGAGCATTTGGGTGAGGGAGCACATAAGCCATCCTTTAGTGGAAGCTAAGGAGACTTGTCTATTAACACTGACTACAAAATATATACAGGGACCAGAAATGAGTGATGAGTGATTTCAAGTAGATCTGACCTTGAGCTCCTCAAGGTCAAGGTGTGTGTCTTATTCACTAGCGTATTTGCAGTACTTAGCTTAGCTCCTGGCATTTATTTATTCGTTCCACAAATTTTTGTTGCATATTTAGATGCCAGGAATATAGTAGGCGAATGATTAAATTGGATGATTAATTATTATTAATATAGTAGGTGAATTATTAATATAGTAGGTGAATTATTAATATAGTAGGCAAATTATTAATATAGTAGGCGAATTATTAATATAGTAGGCGAATCATTCAGTTGGATGATTAAACTATTTTTATATAATGTTTTGAAAATCATGCATCCAAAAAATCCAGATTTGTTTTGCTGACAATTTTAGCTCCCAGAATATATGGGAAGAAGTGACAATTTGTTTAGGAGAAAAGATATTTTCCACTTGCCAATGAGGAATCCAGGTTTTGAGTAAGTATGGCATTGCATGATAATGAAAATATTTAATGAAAAAAATTGTTGTTTTTGGGTAGATCCATACAACTAAATTGTTAATACAAAGATATCCCTCACTAAAAATTTTACTAATAAGGGCCTCCCTGACATTGTGTTGGGCGTCCCTCTGAAAGGAGGGGATGTCCGGAATTTTTCAGGGCACAACTCTGAAGTCACAGTGATTCATATGGATTCCTTTGTCTCACCAAATGAGATTCAACATGGACCCTGGACCTTTGATGGTGGAAAATAAACTCCCTCTCTCTGTGACTCACTTTGGGAAAAAAGAGAAAAGGAATTATAAAATAAAATGTACTCTTTTGGAGTTTCTGCGGGCAGCAGTGCAGAAATCTTGTGGGCAGCATGCGTAAGTTGGGTTGAAAACACACTGGAGTGTCTCTGTGTCCATGGGAAGCTCTCCAGGTTGGCCGCAGCCTGGCTTTGTGAGAGCTGATTAGGATGCAAAGTAGTAATGCAGGCTTGTTCGTGGAGCTCGTCTCACCTCTGTCCCCTCAACTCTGCCTAGGCCCATTCCTAAGTGTGAAAGTTCTGATTGTTATCTCGGCTGCAGAATCCCATTCCTTGTCTGTTTTCTTTTGCCCTTATCCTCACATTCCTTTGAATGTCCTTTCATGGGACGCCTTGATCTGCTCCCAAAGAAATGCAATTATCAGAAATCAACCTCTCTTACCCATTTCTGCCCTAAGCAGCTTTTGCCCACTGGTGAATTTCACATTGTACTGAGAAAGTCAGCAACTAATACTAATAACAATAAAATATGTTTGTATTTTTTAGATGACTTTTTCCACTGGGGACTCCCTAGTGAGAGCCAGGCACTGAGCAGAGTGAGTGTGGGTATGAGTTGGAAATAGAGAGCGAGAAAGAGACTTGGCTGGCTGAAGCCTTTCCTTGACAGCTAATTTCCATTTTTTGGTATCAAGGGGTCTGTGCTAGTAATTGGCATGCAGATTGTGTCTGATGGGCCTGTTATACAGAATAAAGGAATCTGCTAGTTAGAATAAGCCAACCCCAGGCTGATGGATGGGGCATAAGGAGGTCATTGCAAAAGAGAAATTGTGTGGGTGTGTGTCCCTGTGCGTGCGTGTGTTTCACAAGAATTCCTACCCCCCTCCTTTCTCCCTCTTTATCCAGCAAACTCTAATCTTTCATATTGCATTGAGACAAATGTTGCTCCATTTCTCTGCCTCTCTCTGTTTTTCCCTTGAAGGGATATTTGATGGAACCCACTCCAGGTTTTAATAAAGTGTGGGGGCAAAGGAGAAATTAAAGCAGTGTCATGGTTTGTTAGCGGCCCAGGATCTTCCAGGATGGGCTCAGGCTACAAATTATACTCTGGAATTAATTGGCAGAAGGTAGTTCTCCTGTCTATCATTCTTAATCCAAAGGCATGGTGGAAACCGCTATGGGATATCAACAAGAAAATGTGTGCTCTTTTCCACTTCCCTTTTGTCTAGGTCATTGGTCTGTTTAGGTAGCTGTTTCCTTGAGCACCACCCCCTGCCTTCATTCTGCAGGGGTCGCGCTGTCTGCTGCTACCTCTTGGGTTAGCTGGGTGATTTGAGACATCCTCCAAAGCAGGGTGTTTCCAGGTCAGGTACCTGCTGGGGGTCACAGGGGCCCACAGCGAGGCTCCCCATAACCATGGAAAGCTGAAAGAGAATTTAACTTCCTTTTCCAAAGCTCTATTAAAACCCCAACGCACTACATAGTTGACTTTCCCTAATATAATATAGGTATGTTAGGTAAAGTACTATGTTTAAGATAAGATTTAAAGAAACATAAAAACATAGGAAGAACTAACTAGCTTCTGCGTACTCATCCCCAGGCCTCCTGCCAGGCCGGAATAGATTGATGATTTGCCTCTTGCTTGCCTCGTCTGGGATGTGCCAGAGCGCTGGTCTCCACGGCACTTACGCAGCTTGGGAGGTCTCATGCTCTCAGCCAGAAGTTAGCTTTCCCCCAGGGCGCAGTTCTCCACTTCCTTGCAAAGGGGAGGAAAAGACTGTGCTCCGTAGGCCTGAGTCTGTCTTTCCTGGCACAAAAGGGGAACGTTCCTCTATGTCAACCCCAGAAATCTTTAAGATGGACATTTCCCAATTAGAAAGAAGTAATTTTCTCCTGTCTAGCTTCTTTCTTTCTTAATACAAAACTTGAGTTTATCACACCTGTTTGGTGAGTTTTTAAACTCCTATCTATAATATTTCTGGTCCTCCTTACTAGTTTCCTGGCCTTATATCTGAGAGAGCTTTTAGCAATAAGGTGTGGGAGGATTTTACAGTATGTATATATTTTGGTTCTAGGATTCCTTAATATATAGCTCAAAAGTAAACAAAACTGGTGTAGTTTTACAAAGTTAAAACAGTTTTACAGAAAGCAAGTATTCTTACCTGCCTAATGGGTGATTAAAATTTTTAAAATTACATAGTAAAATTGATAGTTTGGGAGGTACGGTTCTATTAATTTTAACACATGTATATATTCCTATAATCAGCATTATCATCAATGTGCAGAATTTTTATGTCACCCTAAAGAACTCCCTGAGTCTTCTATGCTACCCCTGTGTAGCCACTCCCTTATGCACTCAAGCTCTTCCAGCCCCTGACCTGTTCTCTGCTACTATAATTTAGAAAAAGATTTTTCTTTAAATCACAGTCAAACAGAACATTATAATATTTTAAAAAAGAAATAGATGAGCTCCTCACAGAAAATGTTTTCCTGTTTTTCATTAGATAAATTTGGTTGTGTTACTGAGCAGACATCAACAAGGGTTCCCAAACCCTTCCTTACCTCCTGAACAGATCCAGCAGGGTCCAATGAGGCCATCCCTTTGGGCCACGTGTCCCCTGAAAGGCTGCCTCCACAAGTACATGCAGAAGAAACATTCCAGAGGGTCAGAGCTGTCTCTGACTCAGCCCTACCCTTTTGCTTGTCTCTGCAAGCAAATATTTTTTATCTCACTAGCCTCAAAGGGTAGGATCAGTGTCTCCCATTTTTTCCACCTCCAATAGCACGTAGAAGAGTGTTCTGTTCACAGGCGGCATTGGAGAAAAACAGGAATAAGGGAGGAGGCAGAGAAGAGACAAGAAAACGGAAGCTAAGGAGCAGAAGGGAGAGGAAGGAGAAAAGGAAAGAAAAACAAATGGAGATGGGAGAAGGAGAGGAGAGATGAGCACAGAGAAGGGAGGGAGCTGATGGCCCAAACCCCAGTCTCGGGGCAGAGGCTGGCTGCCCCTCCAGGACCAACCAGGGTTCCCACAGTTCCAAGGCCTTACTGCTGCACCACCAGCAGGCCTGGAGGTCAAACAGGAGGCAGTAAATGTCTCTGCCAACTCCACTAATATTTCCTTTAACTCTGCTCAGCCCCTACACAGTGCCCTCCCCTGCTGCGGAGAGGCCTTCCTCCCTTCTGCCACGCACACCAGAGGGTCTTCTGTCGGCTACTGATGTAGACTGCATTCTCTGTTTCTCTCTCTCAGACACATCAGTATGTGGGAGTTTTTGCTTTGTAACTGGAAGAGCATTGCGTATTTTTGGTAGCAGAAGAGGGTAAAAAATAAAAGATTGGATGGGTGGCATGCTCAAGGTTCAGCTCAGTGGACTGGATATAAGGCCCCATGGACTGGGGGTGGGGGACCCTGGAAGGCACAGAGATCCCCTCTGACACTCAGGTTTCTCCAGGCCTGGGATGGGGGTGGGGTGTTCTAGGACGCGATGGGGCCACTTGGTGAGTCTCTGGATGTTGGCAGAGCTATTTTGGGACCTAGGTGATGAGGTGAGCCATGGAGATGGGGAGGAGGCCACAGCCCCACTTCTGCAGGGTGCCCCACACTGCGAGGGCACCTGAAGACATGGTATAGGGAGCACCAATCAGAGCATCCGTGGGGCAGATGGAGACATTCCCCATTGGGCTGGAGGTGAGGCTCCTGAAATTGGTCAGAGGATATGGAAAAATGAGCCGTGGGTTTGAGAGGAAGGGAGAGCTGATCCTTGGTGGTAACTGCATAGACCAGCTTAGAAGTAACAGCAGGTTCCCCTTTGAGGATCCCCTGAAATAACTGGGTGTACTTTAGTTTTCCTGGGGTCTGGAGTTCTGCTGTTTTTGTAAGGGAATTATTAAATCCATCAGAAGTCAAATAGACTTTTTAAGTTTCTAGGTCACACCCTTAAATGGCAGAAAAGAGAAAAGAAAAAAAGAAAAGAAAAGAAGGCTGCAGCTCTGGGGAGCAGGTCACTTGTCATATTGTGCGGCCCCCTTCTAGTGGGGCATCCTCCAGCAGGGCTGCCGTGGGCGCTGCCTCTCTCCGCTTCTCCAGAGGCTGGCCTCCGCACCTCATAGCCCAGCCTGTGCTGCACACAGAGCCTCCTTCAAAGTCCCTTCCTCTTATGTTCTTGGAACATTAAAAAACCTTAAACAAAGCTCTTCAATTTTCAGGGGGGCCTCATTTTGTACTCTGTTGGTATTTCTTTGTGTTCCTCTTTATTTCCTGCCTGCTATGAATTTTAGCAACTCTAGACGTGACTGAGGCTTGCCAATGGGAACTAGGGAAATCATTGCATAACATTGGTGCAAGTTATTAAAAAAGTGCTCTTTGCTTGGGAGAATAGCCCCACACAGGGTGCACAGTGTGGTGAGTGAGCGCAGGCTGAAGTTGAGCCCCTGCTCACCCCTTGTCTGGGTGTCCTGTACAAAACGGACTAGAAGGGGTGCTGAGCTCTTCCACATTCTAACTCGTCAAGGGTACTACCATCATCATGTGAGTGTGTGCCTCATTTTCAATATCATTTTCTCATTATTTACTTTGAATTTTGTTAGCTTCTGCCAAAAATCATCTTCATGTTCTCCTTAAGAATGTATTTTTAAAGCATTGCTCCCTAAGGATACGAGTTTATTAGTGTGTCAGCCATGTGACCAGTCAAATTTAAACTGAGAAAACAAAATCACTTTGTTATTATAGCAGAAGAAATTTAATGCAGGATATTGTTGAAGCAGGTGATTGGGTTGCTGGGAAGACAAGCAGTAGATGAATAAAACTACCCAGAGATCAGCAATAGTGGGGAGCGTTCGCCCCCCTAGAGAGGAGGAGGTTTCACCGGGGACAGCTGTCTTGTGACTGTGAGACTGTGAGCACGGGGACCGAAAGCCAACCAGCCAAAGATGGGGACATGGAGAGACAGACAGACCAGATTCCTTGGTGGTATCATTAGGCTACCAAACCAACCCTAGGGATGACCTTTTTACCATTTTTGGGGTTAGCAAATAATAAATGCCTCTATTTGTTTGAATCTGTTAGATTTTCTGTTACTTATAGCTGAATATATCTGATCTAATATTTATCCAAGACCTAATAAGCCATTTATATTAGTAACTGCATTAGACTAAATAAGTACATTTATATTTACCCAACCCTTTGAAGCAGTAGCTGGCTTCCCAAGGCCACGATGGCTGCCAGGCCTGGCCTGCGGGGGCAGATTGGAGGTGCTGGTCAGTGATCAGAAATGGAGCTGGGTATTTCGGTGCCGGGGTCTCCCACTAGATGCCACGTTGTGCGGTTCATTCAGCAAAGCCCAGCCTCTGTGTTCCCGCTGGGGTCCTGGAGGAAATAATTTCCATTTCCTTCTGGCCAGCAGTGGATGCAGGGCTTCCTGATTGACCAACACAATATAAACACACAATGACAGTATTTATCCTGGAAGCTCCCCTGAGCCTGAAACTCAACAATGCACTCAAAGATCCCTTTCTGTTGGGTTCCGTGATCTCAGGGCTGTGAGTTAATGAAAAAAGGGACGCCTAGAGGCAGGGCCCCATTTTCTATCTCTTTCTTGACAGTTTTCGTCTGGGATGGGTTTTGCCTTTTTATGGTGAGCGGCAGTGGGAAAGTGTACCTGGGAGATGTGATAGTACAAACATTTAAGAGTTAACAGTAGGTTCATTTGGCCACCTGGTGTGCTCGGGTTTGTGGCATACAAACTAGGGTCAAATACTCCATGAACTGGCGGAAACTGGTTTTGTAATAACTACAGAGTAATCACTTTTGGATGTATTTTGTCTTTTCTTTCACCTTTTGAATATTATAAAGCTTTTTCTATTTTGTCTTGCAACCATTTTTGCAATCACTTTTACATATTATTACAGGGCATAGAGGTTCTGAAGTTGATATACTTCTTCACCATCATCACAGAAAAGGTATGTAGGGCTTACTATAAGCCAGGCATTGATCTAAGTGCTTTACAAAAACTAACTCATTTTAATCCTCATAACAACCCTACAGTTAAGTTTTAGGCATTGGATTGTATCCCTAGTCCTAACCCACAGTACCTCAGAAAGTTGCCTTGTTTGGAGATCGGGTCTTTACAGAGACGACCAAGTTAAAGTGAGGTCTTTAAGGTGGGCCCTAATCCAGCATGACTGGTGTCCTGATAAAAAAGGGAAAATCTGGACACACAGCTATGCATACAGAGAAGATGATCCGAAGAGATGTAAGGAGAAAGCAACCATCTACATGCCAAGGGAAAGACCTTGGCAGAAACCAACGCTACCAACTCCTGATTTCAGACTTCCAGTTTCCAGAACTATGAGACAATCAGTTTCTGTAGTTTAAACTACCCAGGTGGTGGTGCATTGTTCTGGTAGTCCTGGCAAACTAATGTAGTAAGTATATTATTATTACCCAGTGACTCTATTTTCAGAGTCACTGAAGACTCTGAGACAGTTGTCAGAGGGAACTGAGACACAGAAAGGATGAACAACTTGCCTAAGTTCATAAAACTAAGTGGACGACTGTATGCCAAGCCCTTTGGGTGGGAGTGACAGTTATTCTGGCTTGACAGGCACCCAAATGTGCTGAAGGTAGTCAAATGGGGCGGGTGTCTTCAGCCCCAGTGGGCCAGGTTTTGTTTACTACAGCATTCCCTCCTCTCCCAAATCTTTCACTGATGTGTCAGCGGGCTTTGTGTGGAGGTGGATCTGATGTTTGCTTAACTGAGAAATGAGGCTGTGTTCGTGGACGTTTCACAGTGACCCAGGACACAGGTGTTTGCTGGCATGTCAGAGGGATGTGGGCTCTGTGGGCTGTGGAAATAGATGCTCAAGTTACTTCTGTCCTTAACCCCCAGTAAAGAGCTAGACACAGATGTGTGTGTGCATGTAGACATACCCACTGCTTCTTGCATGACTATATATTAGTACACACATTCCTCACCTATATCCATATTAACTAAGAGAAACGCACACATATCTGGGCACATGTGTAAATACAGGAAAACATGCTTGTCTTCCAGAATACATTCTCAAGCAACACATCTGTGCACTTGCATACTTATACACCCACATGCCTGTTGAATGTGCATGTAAGTGTGTACAACATACCTGAGAACATACATGGTTAGCGGACTCAGACCATCAGAGTGTGTGACCGTGTCCTAGGTCAGGTTGCCCAGAAGCAGATTCTGAGATGAGAGGGGTGTGCAACCGATTTGTTAAGGAGATGTTTCTAGGTGAGAGCGGTAAGTGTAGGACAAGCAGGATATGGACAAAGAAGTCAGACAAGAATGTGATTTTAGGTGAAGGCACAGCCTCAGCCTGATCCTTTGGGGCTCTCTGGAGCACAAAATAAATCCTCGTTTTTTGTCTCTGATCATGGCAAGGGAGCTGGCTTTTATACTCCTGCTCCGGTGATGCATTGGTTGAGGGTAGCCCAGGGGCGTGAACTCCCAGGCACTTCTGTCTATCATTGTGTCTGGATAAAAGCTCCAGTAGCCCAGGGGTGTCCCCTGGAGACTGCAGAGTGAGAGCCCAGAGAAGCAGAACACACAGGTAGGTATCTAGGTAATGGCACATGGGACTAGTAAAGGGAACTGAGAGGCTCTGGGGAGGTACAGTGTGTGCTGAGGGAAGGGAGGGGGCTCTGGGTATGGGGAGACTTCTTCCAAGGAATTGCTTTCAAGAGGGATGATCCAGGGGTGTGAGGAGGATCAGAGCCTGGGGTATTGGTCCTGACCCAAGAAGGGCAATGGAGTAGGGGTGAAACAGGTAGCTCAGTGAGGGCAGCCTATTGGGCAGAGCCTCTTTGCCCTCCAGGAGTCTTCATGCTTCCTTAGCCAGGATGTGAGGAAGAGCAAGGTCAGCCTTGGAGACAGCTGCAACTCTGTGCACCTGTGGGGAGAGGCCATTGGCAGGGAAGATCTCCCACATCCTCTGCAGGAAGACAGACAAGCTGCGTTTCCAGGCACACAGCAGTACCCCAGAGAGTAGTCCCAGGTCTTACCGACACTCAGTAGCTTCTAGGTGGCTGCTGCAGAGAACTGGTTTTGCTGGTGTGCCCACTGGGGGGGTGTGTTGTGGGGGTGGGTGGGATGGTCTCTATTGTTCATCATCCCTTTTGGCTGATTGGAGGTCAGTTTGTGTGTACAGGATGGCAGAGCACCCCAACCCAGGGTGGCAGGCATAGGGAGGAAACTAATGCTTTCTTAGCACCTCTCTATTTTGCAAATCAGGAAACTGAGTCAGGAGAGGTAAAGCAAGTTGTGCAAGGTTATACAGGGATACAGCGGTGGAATTGGGATTCAAATGCACACCTGTGCTCCTAAAGGTGGGTTGTTTTAGGGCTTGGGGAGCTCCTGGGATGGAGGCAGCCATGACAGCAAGGACAGAGCCCCAGGTGTGGGGTCCCAACTGGCCGGGCCAGGGAGCACCTGGTAAACCCAGCGCAGGGCCTTTTTCCTCACTGTGAGAAGACCACCAGGCCTCCTGGGCTGGCCGTCTATTGGGAATAGTCACTAGAGATAGATAAAGAGGAAATATCTCTCAAGAACAAGCAATAATTTTCAGAGACTGGACAGTTTAAATTCATACTTTAAAATAATTTATTTACAAGAGCACAGTCCTACTAAAATATAAACCAAATTTTCATTAGTGAACAGAATACTTAACACTCAAAGCCCAGACTGGTTCAGTACCGTCCACTGAAAGAGGGGCAAGAAATTGCTTTATCTCTGTCTGCATGACTATAAAGGTCACCACAGAGGCCCTTGAAGAAGAAACGGAAGGCCTGTCCAAGGGCAAATTCCAGCTTAAACTCCATGATGCAAAATCTACCTGGTTACTAAAATGATAGTTCCCCAGCTTCAGAAATTAAACTGTAGCATGAGAAGTAGCTATTAGCAGCTTTAAAATACTAATTTTCTCTGCTACAGGTTGTTTACTTGACCGCTGGTGCCCACTTTCAAGCAAAATTGCCTGTGGCCCTTAATCAACATTTGGCAATTTGGTTAAAAATCAAGACTTGCCTTTGGCCTTAACGTTGCAGTATTTGAAAGCTGATTCCTCAAATACCGGGAGGTGGAGGGTAAAGACACCACCATCTGGTGGCCCTGGCCCTGAGCATTGGAATTGATGATAAAGCATAGCCACGCTCGCAGCTTCTTCCGTGCATTTAAAAAGTTTTTTTCCAATTAAACTTTTTGTTTTGAGGTAATTATAGATTCACATGCGGTTGTAAGGAAGGCATTGAATTAAAATTTGTGTGTGTTTGTGCCTGTGGATTTTCTTCCTCTCACGATGCTTATGAACACCTTCCGCTCCGTCTCCCCGGCTAGCGGGCCGTCCCCCAGGAGGGCGCGGCCTGTGCCGCGCTGCCCCTGGACTCGAGCTGCTCTGGACCAACCCGCCCCACAAGGGCCTCCAGGGCTCTGTGTTCTTCTCCTCAGTTAATGTTACAAGGGAAGAATTTAGCCTGTCTGACGTCCAGGCAGTAATGGCATTTACCTCAGGTTTGCACCTTGCAAATGACCATGAAACAGCCATAAAAAAATCAGAAGATGATGAAATAGCATATTTATTTCCACAATAGAGTAGAAATATATTTGCAATATTTAAAGCAATAGAAGATATCATCAGAAACAAGGTGAATCAAATCAACTATAAAAGGGTTTTAACTTTTGGTAGCAAAAGAAAAACTAAATGAAAAAAACCAGAAAATTATTTTAATTATTATGAAAAAGTCTTATGGTCCAAAACAGATACAGACTTCTGCAAATTTATGGTTAATAATTGGACTCTGTTTGACAATTTATCTAAAGATGCGAAGATATTGTTACATATAAAGAATGATGGGTAACATCTTTCATTAGTATCATCTTTATAATTTATAATGCTGCCTTATCACTGTAGTGGATAGATCTGCTCTGTCAAAGTGCCCTTTTTTTTTTAATAAATAGTAAACTAGTATGAAAATATGTCCAGCCTGAATAATAATTAAAGAAATACAGGTTAGAACACCTATGGAGTGCCAACATTAAATTACTAAAAATAAATAAGATCAATAAAATCTCTTACATTAGGTTTCGTAGAAAACCCACACACATTGCTGGCCAATCTGTAATTTGTTCCTATTTTTCTGAAGTACGAGTTGGCAATTTGTAATAGAAACTGTGAAAGCACTCATACCTTTAAACTTGGTAATACCACTTTTGAGAATATACCCTAAGTTAATAATCCAAATGAAAAAAGTCATTTATAGAAAAATATTTATGGCAGTGTGTTCATAACAGGTGCAGATGGAAAGTGACCAAAATACCCAGAGAGCGGGAATGGTTAAAAGAACCATGGTGTATCAGAATTCTCTGCGACCACTAAGACCAAAAAGGATTGGAACTGTGTTCATATGTGAACACGTGTTTACATCACAATGCGAAGTGCAAGCAAAGTAGAATGCAGAATGAATAGTCACTCTTGCAATTTCATATAAATGGTGCCTGTGCTCTGATGCATCTGGAAAAATTGTACATAGATGTAAATAGTTGGGAGTTTTAAATTCATGGGATATGTTTCCTATAAAATTATTTAATTATTTTTCCCTTTTAAAAATATGTTTTATTGATTATGCTATTACAGTTGCCCCATTTTTTTCTCCCCTGTACTCCCCTCCGCCCTGCACCCCCCTCTCCCACCAGCATTACCCCTCTTAGTTCATGTCCATGGGTTGTACATATAAGTTTTTTGGTTTCTCCCTTTCCTATACCATTCTTTGCCTCCTCCTGTCTATTTTGTACCTACCATTTATGCTTCTTATTCCCTGTACCTTTTCCCCCATTCTCCCCTCTCTCCTCCCTGCTGATAACCCTCCATGTGATCTCCATTTCTGTGATTCTGTTCCTGTTCTAGCAGTTTGCTTAATTTGTTTTTGTTTTTGTTCTTTTAGGTTCAGTTGTTGATCTTTGTGAGTTTGTTGTCATTTTACTGTTTGTATTTTTGATCTTTTTCTTAGATTAGTCCCTTTCATATTTCATTTAATAAGGGCTTGGTGATGATGAATTTCTTTAACTTTACTTTATTGGGGAAGCACTTTATCTACCCTTCCATTCTGAATGATAGCTTTGCCAGATAGAGTAATCTTGGATGTAGGTCCTTGCCTTTCATGACCTTGAATACTGCTGTCCAGCCCCTTCTTGCCTGGAAGGTTTCTTTGGAAAAATCAGCTGATAGTCTTATGGGAATGCCCGTGTAGGTAACTGTCTCCTTTTCTCCTACTGCTTTGAAGATTCTCTCCTTATCTTTCATCTCGGGTAATGTAATGATGATGTGCTTTGGTGTGTGCTTCCTTGGGTCCAACTTCTTTGGGACTCTCTGAGCTTCCTGGACTTCTTGGAAGTCTGTTTCCTTTGCCATAATGGGGAAGTTCTCCATTATTTTTTAAAATAAGTCTTCAATGTCTTACTCTTCCCTCTTCTCCTTCTGGCACTGCTATGATTTGGGTGTTGGAGCATTTAAAGTTGTCCTCGAGGTTCCTAAGCCTCTCCTCATTTTTTTTTTTTAATTCTTGTTTCTTCATTCTGCTCTGGTGGAATGTTTCTTTCTTCTTTCTGATCCAAATCATTGATTTGAGTCCCAGTTTCCTTCCCTTCACTGTTGTTTCCCTGTATATTTTTCTTTATTTCACTTTTCATAGCCTTCACTCTTTCCTCTCTTTTGTGACCATACCCCACCAATTTTGTGAGCATCCAGATTACCAGTGTTTTGAACTCCGTATCCATTAGGTTGGCTATCTCTTCATTGCTTAGCTCTATTTTTGGAGTTTCAATCTGTTCTTTCCTTTGGACCATTATTTTTTTTTTTGTCTCAGCGCGTCTATTGTGTTGTGAGGGGCAATTCACGTCACTGCCTTGTGGTGCTGTATGTCGGGGGGAGGTGTCTGAGAGGGAACAGTGCCTCTTGCTTGGCTCTTGGCTGGCTTTCAGTTGCTTCCCTGTGACCCATAAGCAAATTGGACTCTTTTGGTGCTGATTCCCAGGTGGGTGGGTTTGTGTACATTCTAGGTCCCTGTGGGTCTCTCAAATGAACTCTCCTGTGAGACTGGCAGTTTCTCCTACTGCCACAATCCCCACAGGTTTTTACAGGTAGAGGTTTTGAGGCTCGCTTTTTCCGTGCTGGACCCCTGGGTTGAGTGGTCTCTCCCACTCCCAAGTTGTTCCTCCCGGTTTATCTGCATGCAAATGTGGGACCGCCGGTCAGCCAGCTGCTGCCTTGCCTGCCCGGTCCGCCAGCCGCAGGCTTGCCGTGTGTCCTCTCCACCCTGGCTGCCCATCTCCGCCCCTCCTGCCGGTCTGAATGAAAGTTTCTTCTTTAACGCTTTGGTTGTCGGACTTCCATACGGTTTGATTTTCTGGCAGTTATGGTTATTTTTTGTTTTTAAATTTGTTGTCGTTCTTTTGGTTGCGCCAGGAGACAAAGTGTATCTATCTACGCCTCCATCTTGGCCAGAAGTTCTCCCCCTAAAATTATTTAATTAAACATTCATGAAACATCTACTATTTGACAAAAAAATGAAATGGTGGTTAAAACTACGTGATCTGTGTAATGCATGCAGTGAACTATTTTCTGACATGCAGGATGTCTGTGGTTTTTCTCAGAGAGCTGACCTCGCTATTTCTGGACTATTGCTAGTATTGTAGACAGGTTATTACCTGTGGCAGGGCCCGCTGCCTCCCAGGGGGCTGTCAGAAGGTTACTGCGAGCATCTGTGGATGGCCTGGAAGAGTGGGAGTCCCCTTCCTACCCTTTTCCAGATACAGTCTCTTTACTTTTCCCTGAAAGTCAATACCTCCTCTGAACCTTAAGAAACATTTAAGTAATACCCTTCCACAAAAAGGTTCAGAGAATGGACCCAGAGTGATATAGAGTGAGGGTAGTGTTAGGAGGGTGAGATCTTACCTTATGCCTGTGGTCTAGCTGTCCTTCTGCTTTGAATGTACCTTATAAGGTATTACTTTTAGGTAACTTGACAGCAAGTTCCAGAAAAATCATGCCTCAATTCACTCAAAAAATTATTATTCTCTATAACAGAAGCCCATGGCCAGGGCGGCTCCAGACTGGTGGATTCAAGGGCTCTAGGTTCTTTCCTTTTTTCCATCCTGCCAGTCTCAGAAGGTCAGCCTTGTCCTCTGCTAGCTTGGATCGTGTTGGCAGCATAGCTGCTATGGGTCTAGTCCACAGATATGATGCCTAATATCAGAATTGTATTTCTCTCTCTCCTTTGAAGAACAAAGAAATCTTTATCAAAATCTGCCTTTTGTCTCTGTTCCCAACCTTCCTTTCACTTCTCAGTGGCTGGAATTGCATTACACGTCATACCTAAACCAATCACCATCAAGGGCAGTGAGGCCACAAGGATTTGCTAAAGTTAGGCATAGCAGGACCTGTCCCTGGAGTTGGGAATTGGATCTCCTTTCCCTGACACTTTTTGGACCAAAGTTGGGGAGAGAGGATGGAGTGTGCAACTGGAAACTTACCCTTTTTTAACTTTCAATATTTGGAAGACAGAAGATGGGTACCACTCTATGAGAAGGAACATGCTTTCAAAACTTGTAGAATGTGGAAATGATGATATTTTGGACATGGTGTCAAAGAAGAAGAAAGAAACAATGCCTCTTTAAGGTTTGAACTGGTGGCAAAGAGACCAACATGGGAATTAATGGGAAGGAAGCATGGTTTGAAATTGGAACCGTGGGCTATTAGAGAAAGAATTCTGCTATTGTTAAATTTCCCAAGAGTCACTGCTAACAAACGCAGGTAAGTAACATCCCCTAGACCTACTTTAATGATTTGGCAACATTAAAGATATTTTGCACACATATAAATATTTTTTTAGTATGTAAACAGTGCATTCTTTTATTACAACCCTTCTTCACACATGTCACATTAGCTAGGACCATTTTGGTTGCAAGTGACAGGAACTTATCTTGAGCAGAATTCGGCAAAGGGAGAGATTAATTGGCTCATGGACATCAATTAAGATTGAACTATCACACTGCGAAAACAGAAAGGGAACAGCAGGACTTCAGCAACAATTTCATTTGTGATCTGACGTGGCCAGTGCTCCTTCTCGGCTTCTCTCTGCAAATGGGCTTTCTCCACAGGGTGAGAAGCAGCTTCTGAGGACATCTTCATCTTGTTTCTTTAAGTCTACACTAATGAAAAAAATTCCGAGGAAGGGCTCTGATTGGCCTGGATCGTGTCGAATGCCCACCATGAGCACAGTCAGCTGTGGCAGGGATAGGCCAATATCCCCGCCATGTTAAACGGAAGAAAGCAGCAGCCAATTGAGAAAACCACATGGGTGGAGTCGGGGTAGGAGCAGCTACCTGAGAGGGAGTGTTTTGGCCAAAGTGAGTTCAACAGTGAGCGTAAAGGGGAACCTTACTCTCGCCCAGCCTAAGCTGTTATATATAGCCTTTTAATCATACAGTTCTATTACTGAGTTCTATTTTTCTTCTGTAGAATCAAAATTTACTGGTACCTTCTGGCCTTCTTTTTCCTAATCCCCCATCATTTAAACATTATATTTTAGATATGTGCTTTAATTTTTACCTTTATTTTCTCAACTTTAATCTCAAGCTATTTGCCTCTTCTTTTCAGTCCATTACCCCCAACGTCTTTCTTCTTGTCTCTCCCTGCAATCTGTAGACATTCTTTACCTATGAACAAGCTAAAAATATGAAGTCTTCCTAAGAGATTCTGGTCCCTCATTCATAGCAGACAGGAGAAGGAAGAAAAAGGACATTGACCCAATATTCACTGGGTCCCAGGTCCTGGCATGCCTATGAAGCTCCCAGATAAATGACCCAGCCCCTGTCATCAGGAGCTGACGATCAGGAGAAAGCGAGGGGCAAGTAAATCGACAGTCATGGTGCGGCTTAGGCTAATGGCAAAGGAAGTCCAGAATCCAGGGGGACAATTGGATTGACTCCGAATCTAGATTTCCAAAGGAAAAATTAATGCTTGGACAGGCTAAGTAATTCGTTCTGGCTCACATGTCTGGGGAGAGGCAGAAACAGGAATTATCTTTGGTGTGTGGGGCCAAAGCTCATATTTTCTCCCACTACACCATGCTGCCTCTGGAGGAGGAGCACGGGTGAAACAGAATTTAAACCAGGCTTGGCTCCTTGCCACAGTTGCCCTGGAGGCTCCATCTTTCCTCTCTCTGGGCTCATATTGCTTATGGTGTGACTCTAAAAATGAGATGCACTGCCTATATCTCTCACCGCTTCCTTGGGATTTGCCACTGATTGAATACACATTCTTACAGATATGTAGGAAGGAGAGAGCATCGCATCACAGGGCATTCATCTCAGCCCTACGCATCCAGTTAGGGTGGTCTCAAATAAAGTATTTATTAAACAGCATGTGTTAGGAATACACAAAACCTCAGGATGTAAGCTTGGCAGGCTAAGAGGGAAGACTTAAGGACACTAACACCAGGGGCCCCCTGACAAACAGCCCAGCCAAATCACCCAATTGTGAAGATGATGGTTTATGAACTCCACCACATATTTGGGTCTTCCAGTTACCTTTTCAAAGTCATACTCTTAGGAGCAGATAATTAGGATGACTACAAAGGAGGTTTACATGTGAGAGGGTGACGCACACACCGACAAAAACATTTTTGAATAAATAGTCTGCAGTAGGAAAAAGTATGAAAAGCAACTACCATTAATAGCCTCAGAGAGACCCCTCTGACTGATTGTAGACAACTCTCAATTTTGACACGGAGTCTTTGCGGTCCTGGAGATAGAGCCAAAGCCTTTGATGAAGGTTAAATGCATAATAGCAGATGCTGAATGCAGGCTTGTCAGTGCATCTTGGGCAAGGCCTGGTTTGACTTGAGATTTTACCAAATCAGTGTCACAATAACCAGATTGTAATATTATGTGTGTAGATGCTTCTGGTAATTTATAGAGGCAGAATGAATAAACAATCAGATTCCTCAACGCAGGCCTATCCGCCACTGGGAGTTTTATTCCAAAAATGCCATTTGGACAGAGTTTATTCATTCCCTGATCAATGTTCTTTCCATCACGATGACATTACGAGTCGTCGTGTAATGCCATCGTGTATTGCCCCTGGCTCTGGGCAGGGGAGAATTATGTTATGCATAGGCTTACAGAAGTGTTTTCTTCTCTTTTGACTTGCTCAAACTATATTAATTTTAATAAGTATTTATGGAGGCTAGCTGTCATCGAGTGGTATGGATGACACAAAGAAGCTATAAAATTCCTTTAACTTTCTCCTGAAAAATCTCATTTTCTGCTGCCTAGTAGATCATCTTTTTCTAGAGGAAAGAAATTGATATGTCAAATTTCAGACCCACCTGAAGGCCTATAAAAAGAGGGAAGCGACCTGTTACATGGGTGTGAAATTAGAGCCCTCCTTATGGTAGAAGAAACTTCTCGACAGGACTTTCTCATTCTGGCTACAGATGTTTTGAATTTGTCCTTTTGTTGATTTAAAGGTTTCTATCTCTTGGTTGGGGTCTTTCCGCATCATCCCTCTTTAAAGCAAGCTGAACTGAACATGTAGTGTCTCAGAAAGCTGCGTTATTTGTCTACCATTCTTAGCAGAATGACTGTGGGTGTATCTCAAGCTTCATTGTGACATGGGAAAAAGAGAGGGTAAGTCAATGATCGTAAGTGATGGTGTCTGAGCAAAATAGGAACTGAGAGCGCGGCTGGGAAAGGGAAAGCATCGGTCCTTGGGTGCCAGAGCTAGAAACCCATCCTGGCCTGTTCTGCAGAAAAGAGATATGGGGCCAGGGGCCAGGGTACTAATGTCTGGAGGCTTTACCTCACTGGGAGAAACAGGTGAGCAGAGTCAAGAACTGCTCCCAACCTGAGAGCGTTCGCTCCCTGCATTATTCCACATTTCCTTGCTCTAGGCCCACAGGTGTTAGCTTTGGGAGGGGTAGGCAAAGGCAGATGGCTGTTACTAACATTTTTGAGTTCTTACTATGTACCATGCCCAGTGTTAGAGACTTTACAGATAGAGCCTCATCTAATCACAGTAAGAACTCTAGGAAGCAAATACAGCAGCTGTGACTTTTATACCCACAATAGCCTTTGAGACTTAGATGAGAAGAAATGAAACTTTTCAAATTTTTCTAGCACTGAACTCAGCTTGCAAATCCCTATTCCTGCTGCTAGAAGTAGATGTAGTCTAGCAATGTTTCCAGTCTTTTCAACCCAACATATTAATTTTTTTTATCATTGTGGTTTAATACTTAGCCATTTCAAGGTCTCATGCATTCTGTTCAAGGGAGCCTTCGGCATCCAGTGGCATTGGGTTGATGGGCGTCTGGCCTGTGGTTATCTCACTGATGAGGTATCTGCTGCAGATGCTCCTCTTTGTCTCTTTTCCCTTATTAGTTCGTGTTTAGTTCTTTCTCTGTTGAGAGAAGAGCTCCACTCCTGCTGTCGTGTTGCTGCTGGCACTCTGAGCTCCGTCGCAGAAAGCTTCCTCTGACCTGGCTGGGCCATCGCCCCCGCTTCGGCTATGAGGTCCGCTTGCCTTGTGCTGCGGTTGCCTCCAGGCTCTCACGTGTGTTCATTCTCAGCAAACTTCTGCTTTCTATTCATGTCCATGGAAACTCCAGGGGTTCCTACAGCTGGGCCCATCACCTCTCGCTGTCCTCTCTGCAAGGCTGCTGACTGACTCACAGAAACCTGGGAGGGGCAGGGTACAGTGCCCCCCCTCTCCTGCCCCCACTCTCAGATCCTTCCTGCATCACCTGGGCCTGGCCCAGAGAAGAGAGACAGGGAGCTGGATTCCTACAGGGTCCCTCCTTCCTCCTCTCAAAACTCTCTTCCTTCTCCTTGGCCTTGGAGCTCTTCCATTTGCTCTGGAGTATGAGGACAAATCTGCTTTCTCTGTTGGCATCTCCATTTCAAAAATTTCCTCTCTCACACCCAGAATATGTCCTTGAACCTTAAGAGGTATAGACTGTAGCACATTTGTTTCGAAAGGTAACTTGCAACATCATGTATGCCCTTCCCTTTATAGTTGCATAACATGGGTGGGACAGCAGTTATATAGCAGCACATCAACCAATGCTTTGAAATGTTATTTCACAATACTAATGTTATCTCCATCTCACACATGAAGACATTAAGTCTTAGAGAGGCTGAGTACTTGACCAAGCTAGTGTGCACGCTGGGGCAAAACCCAGAGTTGTCTTAAGGCAGATGTTTCCTCCCCTCCCCAAATCAGGCTCCGTGCCAGAGGAGGCCCACGCTCCTTGCCAGGTTCTGGGTGGGTGCACAGAAGAGCCCTACAGGATATGACAAGCCCAGTCACACTGGAATTGTTGGTCTTGGGATGCAACAGAGACAAGAGTCATCATTGGAAGACCGGCTTTGCTAAGTGGAACAGTGAGAACCATGTTAAGTATACAGGTAATAGGCAGGTACCGGCAAACAGGTCCCTGCTGCTTCAGCTAAAATAGGAAGAAAAAAGAGGTGGTGGGTGAATTTCCAAGTATGTTGACTTGGAAATGTTCTCTGCATTCAATGAATCAGAGAAACCAATGAGAACCTCCAAATGGGTTTATCCAGTGAGATGGCTGGACAGACAAAGAGAAAAAGATGAGGGGACATTCTTGACTTCTGAGGGCTGATTCAACAGCAGAAATAAACACAGTATTATGTCACCCCCACCCCCAATTTTATAGGAAGAAGGTTTAATTGTCAGAAAGGTGATAGAGCACTTCTAGCTCAAGGTGGTAGTTTGAATACATATACTTATTTCTCTACTCAAATGTCATTGAAATGACAGAAGGAATAGCAAAGTATAAACCCATGAGGACAAAGAATACAAGAGAGAACAGACTTCAAAATATTGATATTTGGAAACCTTCACACAAAATGCCTGGGTTACCATGTAATCTCTGCTGTAAAGCCCACAAACCAACAAGCTCCATCCAAGCATACAGAGATTCCAATCAGATTTTTAAAAATTTATTTATTTGTTTTTAGAGAGAGGGGAAGGGAGGAAGAAGGAGAGAAACATCAATGTGTGGTTGAATCTTGTGTGCCCCCTACTGGGGATCTGGCCCGCAACCCAGGCATGTGCCCTGACCAGGGAATTGAACCGGCAACCCTTTGGCTCACAGGCTGGTTCTCAATCCACTGAGCTACACCAGCCAGGGTTCAATCAGATATTTAACACTTTACTTTTAGACGGAAAACCAAAGATCATCAGACATTCGTAAAAAATGTCTTATAGACAAAATAGTGACCTAGAGAAGAACATATGCAGGAAAATCTTAGATATTCCATGCAGTAATATTTTCACCAATATGTCCCCTGGAGCAAGGGACATAAAGGAAAGAATAAACAAATGGGACTTCATCAAAGTAAGAAGCTTCTGCTCAGCTAAAGAAAACATCAGCAAAACCAAAAGGGAACCAACTGTATGGGAAAATATATTTGCTAATGAGACCTCAGACAAGGGTTTGATCTCCAAAATATATAAAGAACTAAAATGACTCCACTCCAGGAAGACAAACAACCCAATTAAAAAATGGGCAAAGGACCTGAACAGACACTTCTCCAAGGAGGACATACACAGGGCCCAGACAAATATGAAAGGATGCTCAGCATCACTAGCCATCATAGACATACAAATTAAAACTACAATGAGATACCACTTCACACCAGGCAGAATGGCCATCACAACCAAATCAACAAAAAACAAGTGCTGGTGAGGATGTGGAGAAAAGGGAACCCTAGTACACTGTTGGTGGGAAGGCAGACTAGTGCAGCCACTGTGGAAAACAGTATGGAATTTCCTCAAAAAACTAAAAATGGAACTGCCTTTTGACCTGGCAATTCCACTGCTGGGATTATACCCTAAGAATCCAGAAACACCAATTCAAAAGAACTTACGCACATGGATGTTCATAGCAGCACAATTTATGATAACCAAGAATTGGAAGCAACCCAAGTGCCCAACAGTAAATGAATGGATCAAAAAACTATGGTACATTTACATAATGGAATACTACACAGCAGAAAGAAAGAAAGAGCTACTACTCTTTGCAACAGCATGGATGGAACTGGAGAGCATTATGCTAAGTGAAATAAGCCAGGCAGTGAAAGACAGATACCATATGATCTCACCTATAAGTGGAACCTAATCAACAAAATAAACAAGCAAGCAAAATATAACCAGCAACACTGAAATAAAAAAACAAACTGACAGTAACCAGAGGGCTAACAGGGGAAAAGGAGGGGAAGGGTCATCAAGGAACATGCATAAAAGACCCATCGACAAAGCCAAATGGGGGAAGGATTGAATGTGGGAGGTTGGGAGGGGCAGACCTGGGGAAAGTGCTGGCAGGAAAATGTTGATGTGGGGATGATGGGATGGGGTGCAGGGTGGAGGGGATAAAGAGGAGAAGCAAATGAGACAACCGTAATAGCATAATCAATAAAATATACAAAAAAAGAAAAAAGAAAAAATAGTGACTGAAACAATCAAAGAGGAAAAAGTAACTCTGAAGAAACACAAATGAGAAAGGAGGAAGAAAGCCTTTCAAAAAATTCCTATAATTAAATGTTCTCAGAGAGATAAGAGTAGTATTATGTGAGGTATCCCCAGAGAGAGAAGAAGTGATATAACATGGAAATGCTCCTGGGAGTTTAAAATATGATAAAATACATATTCAATAAATGAATTGGGAGGTAACACTGAGGAAGATAACATAGAAGGTAGTCTCTCAAAAATAGAATTTAAATATCAAAGAGGTGGAAATAGGAAAGCAAAGATAAAAAAACTGGAGAATGAACTCAACATGTCAATATTTGACTAATGAAAGCCTCAAAGAGAGAACAGAGAAAACAAAAGAGAGGAAACTACCAAAGAAATAACATGAGGGAAATATCCATAATTAACACAAAATAATTTCCAGGACAGGAGCTTCTGGGTTTAAAGGCCCTGCACAATGAATGAACAGAGTTTGACTACTTAGTACATCTTTATGTAATTTCAGAACACCAGGAGTATAGAGAAGGGTATAAAATCTTCTAAGGAGAATAGCAGGTTACATACAGCATAACAGGAATCAAAAGGACATGACATTTATCAATAGAAACCCTGGAAGATGGAGGACAATGAATGAGTAACGCTTTCAAAATTTTAAGAAAGATACATTTCAATCTAGAATTACATATTCTGCCAAACCATTAATCAAGACTGAAGGTGGAATGACATTTGCAGACATACAAGTTCTTGCAAATTTATCCCTTTTTCGTGTTTGGAAAGCAACTGAATGTGTGTTTCACAAAATGAGATTGCAAACCAGGGAAGAGGAGAACATCAAGTCAATGTGGGGAGAGGCAATACAGGAGAGGGGCAAGGGAAATTTTGGGGGTGATGGGGAAGGGAAATTCTAAAATTGCAACTAGCTTGCAGATCTGAGATCTGAGCAGGAGGATGGTAGGCTCCTGTCAGAATGTCTTCAAGAAAACTGGATCTGGTAGGTTATCTGATATGTTTGATGGATGCGATAGTTCATACCTTCCATAGGAGAAAGTTGACATATAAATTATAAAATAAAAAGATCAAGAAATAAGAATACATTAATATTATCCTTAGAAATAAACAATCAGAAGAAACTGTTTTGAAAAGCTGAAAATGGTTGGCTTTGGGGAGAATCAAGGAAACGGGGAGAGTAGTTGAGACCGATATTTTCATTTTAGGTTTGTAGTTCCATTTAAAAGAATGTATATGTAGTATTTTGAAAAATATTATTTTGAAATTGCTAATATTGGTAGTCTTGGCCTATAAAAATGAAAATTTCATGTGCTTCAGCCTAAGAGAATTAAAACAGAAGTGTGAAAGAATCATGAAAAGTAATGCTATACATGTCAGGATTTATTAGTCCTAAAACATTATAAAATCAAGGACTTTTCATCAAGATAGAAAAAGGAAAACAAAGTAAATTATACACGCTTGGGTATAACTCAGTGGATGAGAACACTGCAGTTGTATCATCTCTGCCCTTCTAGTGTTCTGCAAGGCTGTGTGTAAATTGCTTTTCATGACAATGTTGCATCTTGCTTTTTTTTAGCTGTCTAAAATTTCAGTCATGGTTGTAGTTTCTTTCCTGATAAATGATTATTTGAAAACCACACCAAAACGTTCATATTCTTTCTTTCCTTGACAACCTATTGATGCCTGTGCTTCTTAGCTATCTAGCTATCTATTTCTATCTCCATGTCTGGATTCCCTTTCTTCCTCACTTGGTTCAGATTTCCTGGGAGAGATTGGACAGGACACACACTATGATTGGGTTAGGAGAGACTCTGTGATCCATTGTACAGTATTGGTTCAGGACCGTGGACAGCCACAAACACCTCTACCCTGGGATCTGTTCCCAGATGCTCTGGGTGAGCCCAAGGCAACTGTTTGCAATGCATGATGACCCCCTTAGCCACCACTGATTGGGCCAGAAACGACTTCTTACCCAAGGGCAGACAATCAGAATTATTTTTCCAGGCACTTGGAATTGAACTTGAGGCACAGCCAGTTACTTAGCTTCTTTGTGGAGCTGTAACACGGTGCCTCAGGAGCTGGGGATTCTTGAGGATTGGGAAATGCCAGTCTTCGGAGACAGGACAGTGAAACAGATATGCAGAAAGAGTGAGAGATGAGAGATGGAATCGAAATCATGATGACTTTCCAGTTCCACCTTCTGGTACTTTCCTGAGAAAAGCTGTGTTCTTCCTCTTGGGTCCTATAAGAAAACTTAGTGACCTTAAAATAAACTTCTCCCACCTTTCTTTGCTTAAACTAGATTGTATAGGCTTCAGTTACTCAGAACACCAAGAATACTAATGGGGACATGTTGACCTTTGGGCTTCTATAATTCGATGAGACATAGGGCTGCTTCCATTTCCAGGGGCTGGGGAACATGAGGACGAGAAGTCCAGGGCAATGGGCAGCTTGGGCAGGGGCTAGGAGAGGTTCTGTATGCGAGCTTAGTAAATATCACAAGAAACTCCCCTGCTTTACAAGCAAATAGTATTTAGATGAACTAAATACTATTTTTCCCTCAAGTTTTGATGTTAGTGTTTCAAGTGCAGCAGATGGTTTAAAACCTAAATAAGTGCACAGGCCAACTGTTGTAAGGGGAGATGCCTGTTTTGATGAAGATTTTTCTCTCTGGTTTTCAGTGTGTGGAATCCATTTTAGGAAGCTCCTGTTTTAATTTCTTTTCATGCTCAGTATTTTTCTTCCTTCCTTCTTCTCTGTCTGACCTGATATGATGTCATTTGGGCTGTATTAAACATTTTTTTTGAAAAAAAAAAAGAATATTATACATTTCATCCAAAAAATGTTATTTCTGGGTCTACAATTCATCTCTGCCATGGCATTTCCCTCGTTCCTAAAGGACTCTGGTACAGACGTACCCTCTCCCCCTCCTCCCTTTCACCTTGGATTCAGCACTAAAAAATGTAAAAGACATTAATAAGGCAGGAGGTGCTTTATGCCACAGGGTATAGATGATACTATTGGAAATGAGGAATCTTCTTTCTGAATGTTGTCAATTTGTTACTTTTCTGAGTCTGCTGGTGGCAGCTCAGCATGGGACCCCGTTATCTCCTGGCCCAAGCAGCTGGCTTTGGGCACACGTCTGGACTAGAAGAGATTGCTTCATGGCCCCAGTGGGGTCATTTCATAATTTCCTTTTCCTCGAGAAACTTTAAAAAGCCATCTAAGCTTCACTACCTGTATACTTCATTTAGAGCTTTGATCATGTGACTCAGTTCAGGAAAGGCAGGAGCAAGATTCCCTGCTGTGGAGAGGGCATAACATGTCACCCTGGTGGAGACTGGTACCTGGAACACAGCTGGCAGTGAGTCAGGGGATCAGGTCAGTTTGGCTCAACAAACACTTATTTGATACCTGCTGTACGTGAGCAATTATGCTAGGCCTGGGGATACAAGGGTCAAGAAGAGGTGGTCTATGTCCTTCAAGAGCTCATAGTTTAGTGATGAAGATGGAAAAATAAACAAATAATGCATATATAATGGGTAATGTGCAGGGAGAGGAGGAGCATCTGGAGCCGGTAGGTCTGGAAGAGCGAGGGGTGGAATATGGAGGGAACTGGTCATCTGACCTGAGTCTCAAAGAGCAAAGTGGAGTAGCTAGGAGTTAAAGTGGAGAAAAAACACTTGAGGCAGAGGGAACAGCATGAGCAAAACATGGACGGGTGAAACTGAGTGCCTTGTGTGGGAGACAAGCAGATTGCTGAAGTGTTCAAGGTGGGGGGGGGTATAAAAGACAAGGCAGCAGAGGTGAGCAGGGCCTGGCAGTTGTGTACAATGTGGCAGGGGAAGGGGTCGGCCTTTTTCCTACAGTTGTTGGGACACTGTCAAAGTAGGGGCATGCCTTGCATGGACAGAGGGGCTGAGCATGATGGGGAGGATCAGTCCCAGAAGCTCTGGGAAAGATCTGGTTAGGGGCAGAACTGAAGAACTGGCAGCCAGGGTGCCAGACATCTTCAAGTGCTGAGGATCTGGGCAGGACTAGGGCAGTAGGGGACAGCCACATGGGCAGGGGGACAGAGAAGAACTGAGAAGCACTGATGGGTGCACAGGCCTTGATGAGCCCTGGGCCTGAAGTCTGTAATGTAAGGTGAAGCTCAAAGAATGAGGCAGGTATTGAGAGTCAGAACAGACTTGAGTAGGTGAGAATCGGTCAGAAGCCAGATGCCAACTCAGCAGCTGGCACAGGACCTATCAGGATTTGTCAGGACTTACCTTTTCACCACCTGCCCCTAGCCACTCCTATCCTGTTTAGCTAGTTTCAGGCAAATTACAAGTTTTCACTCAAAAGTCCATACCCACTATGCTGGAAGCGACTGATAAGAGCCATGCCTAGCCATTAGGCTGCTGATAGGATTCCTGTCAATTCAATAAAAAAGTAAAAAAAAAAGATAGTTTTTTGGCTCAGGCCAGGTGATGGCAATGGAACTAGAGAGAAGTGGACATATTGAGATGAACTTTGTAGGTGACACAACGGGACTTGGCTCTAGGTTGGATGTGGGGTTGAGCAAGAAAGTGCAATATTTGAACAACTGACTCCCACACTGCTGGCTTTTAGCTACTAGAGGTTGGCGGTACCTACTGTTTATATGATGTTTGCTAGGGACACCGTAACAAAGTACCACAGACTGGGTGGCTTAACCAACAGAAATTTATTTCTATAGGTGTAGAGTTTAGAAGTCTAAGATCAAGGTGTTAGCAGGGTTTGCTGTTTCTGAGGGAAGACTCTGTTCCAGGGCTCTCCTTACGTATATTTTTTAAGTATATATATTTTAAAGTATATTGGTTATGCTATTAAAGTTGTCCCATTTTTTCCTCCCTTTTATCACCCTCCTCCCCTACCCCCATTCCCTCCAGCATCTCCCCCACCCTTAGTTCATGTCCGTGGGTCGTGCATGTAACTTCTTTGGTTTCTCCATTTCCTGTACTATTCTTAACCTCCCCCTCTCTCCCTGTCTATTTTGTACCTACCAATTATGCTTCTTATGCCCTGTACCTTAAACCCCATTCTCCCCCTTCTCCCTCCTCACTAATAACCCTCCCTGTGATCTCCATTTCTGTGATTCTGTTCCTGCTCTAGTTGTTTGCTTAGTTTGTTTTTGTTTTTTGTTTTTAGGTTCACTTGTTGATAGTTGTGAATTTGTTGTCATTTTACTGTTCATAATTTTGATCTTCTTTTTCTTAGATAAGTCCCTTTAAAATTTTGTATAATAAGGGCTTTGTGGATGGCCGTATTCTCCCTGTGTCTCATGTCATCTTTCCTTTGTATTGGTGTCCCAATTTCTTCTTATAGGGACACCATATATTGGATTAGGGCATACCCAAGTGACCTCACTTTGCTTTAATTACCCCTCCAACTATGCTCACATTCAGAGGTACTGGGGGTTAGGTGTAGAATTTCAGAAGGAACACAGTTTAGTCCATAACAATGGACATGATCATGAGAGGAACAGTTTTGTGAAGAAATTCAGAAGTTTAGTATTAAATATATTAATTTTGAGATATTTATGATGTATACAAGTGAAGATGTCAGGCAAGCAGTCGTATCAACAGAATCTGGAACTCTGTGTGAGGTCTAGGTTGGAGATACAAATTTAGGAATTGTTGGCAAATTTAAATTTTATTGAAAGCCATGGGAATTGGCCTTGTATGTGAGTGGGGAAGGTCACTTAAAGAACAAAGACTCCAAGTTAAACCCCATAGAAGTCCACGGCAACTCTTTCTTTCTCCAAGGTTGTGGTCCATATCTTTAGGCCTGCTGCATACTTGACCCTCAAGGTCAGTTACGGTGCAGAAGTTAGCTCAAAAAGAATTTTAGAGTACCTGTCAAGGAACTCCTCCATTGCAAATAAAGATTTACAAATATAAAAAGATCCAGATATATCATCATTATGAACTATCACATGCTTATTATTTTAAAAATCCTGCAAATTAAAAGGTGTGATAATGAAAAGTGAAAAAGAAGCACTCCATATTAGACACTCCATATTCCTTAGTCTCAGTCCTTATGGTAGAATTTGCTATGGCAAATGGTCTTGTGCAGGGATTGACACCCTTCTAGTGACAGTAATTTGGCCCAAGCATGTGCTGGGTATTTCTTGCTATTCACAGACTCTTCTGTGACACCATGGCTGGAAAGGTCAGGGGGAGCCTGCTTGGCACTCACCAATGCACAGTCTTGAAGTGTGGCAACCCTCAATCGATGGGAATGGAAGCCAGTGGATAAACACTTCTCCCTGTGGATCTTTAGAGGGCACAGTGTTGAGATACCTTTTATATATTTCCTCAGGAGAACCTGGTCAGGTGGATTGCCAGTTGCCCACGGTGATGTCCAACCTGATAACATCTTAATGTTAGCATTCCCTCCTTGCCTGTTTCACTCTCCTTGGTTTCTAAAAATCACTTCCTAAATAAACTATCTGCCCATCGCCCTTGTTTCAGGGAACCTAGGCTAAGATACAGCTCAAACAGTCAACCTCAACATAAACATTCTCAATATAAATCTATTCCAGAATCACTCTATGCACATACACAAGACTGGAAGGAATAATTTTATAGAAATAAGATAATTTTTTTACAGCATTATTGAGGTAGATTTGACATACAATATTGGGTAAATTTAAGGTATACAACATAGTGATTTGATAAATTTATATATTGAAAAATGCTTACCATAGTAACGTTAGTTAATACTCTCATCACTTCACATAATTACCATTTTTTTTCTTGTGGGAGAATATTTGTGATCTACACTCTTAGCAATTTTCTAATATATAATATGGTTAACTTATTCATTTTGTAACTGGAAGTTTGTACCCTTTGACCCATATCTCCCCATTTCCCCCACCTACCAGTCCCTGGCAACCACCATTCTACTCTGTTTCTGTGAGTTTGGCTTTTTTAGATTCCACATATAAGTGATATCATACAGTATTTGTCATTCTTTCACTACCTGACCTATTTTACTTAGCATAATGCTCTAAAGTACCATCCATGTTGTAGCAAATGGCAGGGTGTCTTTCTTCCTCATGGCTGATTTTTATATAAATATAAATAACCATTCATCTGTAGATGAACACTTAGGTTGCTTCCATATCTTGGCTCTAGTGAATAATGATGCAGTGAACATGGGAGTGCAGACAGCTTTTTGCGATATTGATTTCGTTTCCTTTGGATATATGCCCAGAAGTTGGATTTCTGGATCATAGGGTAGTTTTGCCTTTAATTTTTAAAGGAAACTCTATATTTTTGCCATAGTGGCTATACCAGCTTACATTGCCACCACCAGCACACAAAGGTTTCTTGTTCTCCACATCCTCACCAACACTTATTATCTCCCATGTATCTCTGGTCTTTTTGACGACAGTCATTCTAACAGGTGTGAGTTGATATTTTATTGTAGTTATGATTTTTATTTCCCTGATGATTAGTGATATTGAGCATCTTTTCATGTACCTTTTGACCATTTGCATGGCTTTCTTGGAAAATGTCTTTTCAGATCCTCTGCCCATTTTTAAATTGGATTTTTTTTTGCCACTGAGTTATATTAGTTCTTTATGTATTTTTTATATTAATCCCTTATCAGATATATCATTTTCAAAATACATTTTCCCGCTCCGTAGGTTGCCTTTTCAGTTTCTTGATTGTTTCTTTTGCTGTGCAGAAGCTTTTTTGTTTGATGTAGTTCTACTTATTTACTTTGTTTTTGTTGCTAGTGCTTTTGGTGTTACACATAAAAAATAAGTTCCCAAGACCAGTGTGAAGGAGCTTTTTCCTTATGTTTCCTCTAGGAGTTTTATGGTTTCAGGTATTATGTTTAAATCTTTAGACCATTTCAAGTTGATTTTTGTGAGTGGTGTAGTTAGGGATGCAACTCCATTCTTCTGCATGTGATTACCCAGTTTTCCTAAGTGTATTTATGGAATGGACTATTCTTTCCTCTTGGAGATTTTTTCCCTGATTTAATTGAAATATCTTTCTATGTTTTCTTGTAGCTTCCTTAAAATAGTTTTTTGAATGCTTTTATTGGGTAAATTGCAGATCTCCATCTTTGGGGGTCTATTACTGGAAGATTGTTGTGAGTCTTTGGTGCTGTCATGTTTCCTTGATTATTTAATATTTCTTGAAGCTCTGAGTTGCTTTCTTCATGTTTGAAATAGCACTCACCTCCTTTTGTCTTTACTAAGTGATTTCAGGACAGCAATGTCTTCGTTAGCCCTGCTATAGATTCTGAGGTTTTCTCAGACCTTCAGTGGATACACCTGCTCAACTCTTCTTGCTCCCTCTTGTGGCAGAATTCTTAAGCTTATATATCTTCTGTCGATCCTGCAACACTTCAGTCAGATAAAGCGCTGACAGCCTCCCTTTTGTTTTCCAAAGGTGGCACTAAGGCTCAAATTTGTGAGCTCTTCCTGGTCACAGATTTGGGCTGCTTACTAGCCATTTGCCAACGCTTACTGTTGCTGTCATCAGCATCATGCCTTGAGCGCTAGCCACTGAGTCGGTGAGTGTGTATGGGTGAGGCGCTCAGAACACTGCGGGCGCCTGGGGGCCAGTTGGGAGTATCTGTAGGTCAGGCGTCCCCAGTGGTCATGGGTGGGCTTGACACAGTTAAGTATGATTGCATCCCTTTAATGCTCTTCTAGATTCCTATCTACTGCTTTATACCCTCTTCCTGCCCTATGATCATGAAGCTCACGATTTAATACTCTGGATGGAGTGAGAGTGAATGGGCCTCTCTGGCAGCATCCTACTCATTTAGGGAAGTCAGGTGCTCACTTAACAATTGCTCTCACTCTCTCCCCCTTCCTCCACCGCTGGAGAAATTGTAGGTGGGGAAGATCTCTTTCAGCCCCATGCTGGGCTGTCCAGGGCAGGGGCGATGTGGATAAAGTTATTGTTCCTCTTATTCTCTTGAGTGTGTTCAATTTTTTTTTTTCCCCTCCAGCAGTGTACTGGAACTTCTCCACTGGAAACCTGGACTTCCAGAAAGGCTGTTTCATCCGCGGGGCTCCTGGGTCACAGCTGAGAAGGGCTGGAGCCAGTTCATGGACAACTGCAGGTCACACAGTCAGGACAGAGGTCTCCATGCCTGTTATCTGATGCACGGTGGGCAGGACTCGTTCTGGGTCCCTTGGCAGGTGGTATTGGATCTTACAGGTCTCACAAAGGCATGTTGTCCACCAATGAGGAACATCTTATCATGTTGGTAATGCCACTCCAAAAATGAGATAATTTTATACATCTTCAAATAGTATTTTTTAGGGCATCAAAAGGAGATCCTTAAGAGGATCCAGGGCCAGGACTAGGGTGCAGTGACTGAGACACCTGTGGTGCAAATGTTGAAGAGGCACTGGCTCTCAGTGTCATGTACATGTAGGGTCTGCCTCGCTTGTCTTACCCTAGGCCTAGGCCTGGGAGAATCAGTGGGGTTCCCTGATGACTGTAGTCCCCTAATCTGGTCGGGGACAGGGCATAATGTCTGCTGAGAAGGGGAGAACTTTGGGACCAGGACATTCTTCTCCTTGTACCACATTATGTGGAAGATTGAGGGTAGCATGTTCCCAAAGTCTTGAAGAACACAGGCTTTGGTACTGGATGAGCTGGGCTCAAATTCTGATTCCGCCATGCACTACTGGCTGGGTGTCTGTGGGTCCCTGTGTGAGAATTCATGTGTTGGAGAGTGGCGGGCAAAGCATGCCACTATGTTGGGAGGAGAACCTGCTCCACTGGAAGTCTAGTTAGGGCCCTTACTCATGAGATGGGTGCCCTGGGACAGTGAGAATCACTTCTGTCCTGGGGAATTGGAAGAAAATACAGTAGAGGACAATTAAGTGTATTTCAATTCAATAAATAATTATCAAGGACCTATGTGCATAAGACATTGTGCTGAGCTGTGGAGAACATAGGAGGAAGGTGAAGTTAAGGTTATATGCACCCTTAGACTCTCCAGATGGGGACTGTGCCTGCTCTGGGTGCTGATATGTTCTGTAGAGGTGGCAGGCCATGAGTGTGTTCCTTATCTGGAGTTGATTGGGTTGCCGAACTTACAGATTGTTTTCAGAACTAGAGGTACAGTGGATGTAGGAGTAGGGGAGGTGCACTGACGAATGGAGTCTGAATGGATCAACCAAAATGAGAAATGTGAGAGACAGATGCTGGGGCCAAGGAGACAGACTGCTGGTCGATGAAGGTGGGAGATGGATCAAGAGAATAAACGTGAAGAGGGTCATGGGTAAGCACTTGGGAGAGAAGCTCCTCTCCAGAGCTGGCTTTCATCTTCGTGGCATGGCTGTGGTAAAGCAATGGGACGGATGCCTGTTTTCCAGTAGGAAAGTCATCTTCCTGCTTCTTTCCCCAGGATTGAGTGTTCTTGAGGAGTCATGCTACATTTTTTGGAGGCATAGAAACCCTGAGTTTGAAGGCAGTAGCCTGAAAATTAATGGTGTCTTCATTTTCCTACAAGTCAGCATAGTCTGGACATCGATCAAAACTCAGTCCTCCATTGCTCAAAATCATTTTATTATTCTTGACTTTGCGACTTTGCTGTGACTGATGTCTATCAGTTCCAAATAAACAGGTACATGAGCTTATGTGAGCCCCACAGTAAATTGTACTCATCTTTCTGTAATATTAAAAATATTCTTCCTTCACTCATACTTTCTACATGTCTCTCCATTTCTTCCAAGCCCTTTGAAGACAGTACACTTTGTCTCTATTTTCTCATTTTCCTCTTTTCGTCACATGAGCTCAACCACCTGGGTTTCACGACATTCACACCACAGACACTTTCTCACCAAAATCCTCTTTGAATCATCACATCCAATGGGTTTCATCTAGTGTTTACCTGAAGACCTCAAGGTGCACAGAGCAGTAAAGGATCTGCCCCTATGAAAGCCCACTTATTGGGCTAATATGCCCATAGAATGTCCTGAATTGAAAGCTTGAAAAATCACAGGGGTGGCAGTAGTATGTTATGTAATTCCTGGAACACAGGATTTCTGCTAATGAGAGCTGACCACGAAGGGATGGGTTCCCCTGAAGTGTTGAGCAATCATATCTGCAGGTGGCCAAATAGGAACTGAGTGAATGACTATAGCAGGCAGGTTGGAGGAGGGACTCCTGCATTGTGTGGAGTGTTTATAGAGCCTCACATCTCCGCTCTGTGAGAAGGAGATGAGGAAGGGAAAAGAACTATACTATTTGTTGAGTACCTACTAGGTGCCTGCCATTGTGCCTGGTACTTTATAGTTATTGGTTCATTTTTCCTAACGATTACTCTAAGAGAAAGTGCTTTTATTGTCTTTATTTTATTGATGAGGACCCTCAACCTCAAAGAGGTGAAGTAACTTTCCCAACTTACTCAGAAGGTAAATGATAGAGACAGGTTTATAATCCACCCTGGGTAGTTATCGAAGTGCATTCCCTGACCAGTGGCATCAGCATTACCTGGGATCTTGTTAGAAATGCAAATCAACAGATCTTATCTGGACCTACTGAGTCAGAAACTGTGACTCAGCCACGTGTTTTAACAAGCCCTCTAGGCAACTCTGATGCAAGCTCAAGTCTGAGCAACACAGCTCCAAAGAATGTCCCATTATATCGGATTATGTATTTAGGAAAATATTAGGAAGATAGTTCACTTCAAATTTTCAGAGAATATTGAAAAATAAACCTACTCTCAGTCCTTAAGTCGTCCACATTTAGTCTGCTGCCTGTGACGGTGGGCAGGCCAGGGGCACTTCTTTGCAGGTCTGAGAATCCAGCATCTTCCAGTAGATTACAAGGTAATTCAGAACTACATTTTCCCCAGGAAAAGCTCCCTGTAGCTTCTTATATTGTTTTATGTAAGGAATCTGAATATGAATCTGGGTAAAAGAAAAGAAAGGAAAAAAACCACTGAAATACAACGGAACACAAAGAACACCTTCCAATTTAAAATATGAGGAAGATACCACAAATTTTCCAATCCCGCTTTTATAGAATGAGTTAAATAAAAGCCAGAGAAATTTTGAGGGTTCTTTAAAAAACCAGATAGAACTGCTGGTAGTATGCTATCATTTATTTTGTTAATTCAGCAACATTTCGAGTGAGACCCAGACACTATAGCATTTAAAAATAATGCAACCTTGCTCCCGATGTAAGTGGCAAAAGCGAGAGGTCTCCACGGAGCTTTGCTAAAGGGGGGAAAAAAGAAATTAAAAACCGTCCACTAATGTGCCGGCAAGTAATGAAATAAGAATCTGACACTTGGTGTATTGAAATGCAAACAAGATGTCCCTGTGTTACCCTGGCAATTCATCATAAAGGCCGGTGCATTTCTACTTATTATACATGAGGTTCAGTGAATTATTACCAGGCTGGTTCTTCTAACAAACTTTTCAAAGTATGTACACGATAGGGTCAAAAGAGATTTATATATGTGTTTCTGTGTATGTATGTGCACTCATGCTAACATGTGCAAATGAAAGTGCATATTTCTCTGCCTGTGGATACATGGAGTCAATATATCCTGATTACAAATAGGAAACTTAGGTGATGACCCAGGTATTTGGAAGCATCCTCTCTCTTTTTCTTATATATACACACATATATGTGTATATATATTTATATAAAATATATAAATGTATATCTAAATATATATATATTTCTAAATGTATAAACACTGTGCAGATGCAGCTTTCTATAGATAGAAGGAATTTAGTGTCAGGGAAAACCATCTCAAACAGGTTTTGGGAAATGTGTTGTCAGCAGAGTTTTGATAGGTTAAGATAATCTTGGAAACATTTCACTGGAGATACAGCATGACCATTCTTAAAGAAAGAGTTGAGAAAGAAAGGGATAAGATGAGATTTTAAAAACAAAACCAAACCAAACCCGAGCAGTGATCAGCTAGGTACTTGGGCTTTTAGAGAAAATGTTTGGGACATGTGTATATCTCTATGAACACATGTCCACCCATTTTATTCCCCTGGAAAGACATCTTTTTTGTTGAAAGGAAGCTGAAGAAAACCATAAATACTTTGGTTATCTTGTATTTTAGTGAAACAAAACTTGAAGTTTTAGCATATTTGTGGTGTGCGCGCGTGTGTAAGTTTAGAACTGGGGTTTAGGCATGAGTCTGACATGACTTGCAGTGAAGCAAAAACCTATGTTAATGAGAAGATTCTAGGAGTGGGAGCAGAAATGACCTTTGATAGGTGTCACTCATCACAATAACCCTGAAGGGTTGGCATTACTGTTAGCATTATGCCCAGATGGGAAAATTGAGGCTCAGGATGATGAAGTACCCAGTTAGAAAGTGGTGTTGCTGGGACTTGAACTCAGAATCTGGCTGCATTGAAAGGCTTTGCAGCTCTCAACCACGGAGGAATTAGAGGAGACACAATTTTGTGAGCTGTAAAGAAAATACAGTAATGGTTTCCAGGCAAGTGGCTTGGGCTTAAGGCATCAGTCCTGCTTGTGGTGGGCGTAACAGATGGGAGGGAGGTTGGCGAGAGGGTGGCAGTGATTTCTCTGTCAATATTTCCCAGGCACATGTCCTAAGCCAATTCCATTACAAGGTCTGGCGTAAGGCTGGCACGTATAACATGGGATAAAAAATGGAGATTCCTGCAGAACACACAGAAAACTATCTGGAAGAATATACAACCAGCTTCTAATAATAGTTATTACTGAGAATGAGATTATGAGGAGGGAGCAGCAGGAGACTTTACTTAATATTCACATACCTCAGTTTTATTTTTAAAACATTTGGTCAGAAATTTTCAAACATATTCAAAAGTAGAGAAAAATTAAATAATAATAAAAAAACAGAACATTTGTGCTTGGTCCAGGTTTAACAATTATCAACGATTAACTGGTTACTAAATTCCCCAACTCTTCTGCTTATTTTGAAGTGGCTCTCAGACAGCATAACATTCACTAGTAATGTACTGATTTAAAAAGAAAAAATCATGTTATAATATAAAATAAAAAGAGAAATTAAGTTGGAATCTATAATAATTCACATAGGGTTGGAGTTTCCATTATCTAGTTAATTTTTTTTCTAAAGCAACGGTTCTCAAACCTGGCTGATCACTGGAATTTCCTGGGAAGCTTTTTGAACATATAGATTCCAGAGCCCACCAGGACCTACATAATCAGAATCTCCATGATGGACCCAGGGATCTCTGTGGTTAAAAGTTCCACATATGACTGATGATGAGCCAGGTTAGGGAACAGTTGGTCTACTTAAGATAAACTGTTTCAAGCACCTTCAAGCACTTTGGAAAGACTTAATTCCATATAAGCAGTTGATACACTAATTACAAATTTGCCTTATCTAGTCATTAAATTACACTCCCTAAGGACATTTCTGAATTCCTTGGATTAAAGGAGTAGTTGAATCTAGTTAACCTAGTTCTGATTAGTATATAGCTATAAAATAGAAAAACACATTTTCTTAAAATATTCTGTAATAATTACTTATTACTGATGTAATACTAGTCTTTGCTACAATTGGTATAAAAATATATTTTCTTTTTACCGGTAGATTTCCTAATTTTCATGAAAAAATGGAATCTCTGAGAAATAGGCAAATTGCTTAATGGCTGATTCAGGACAAATGCAAAACCTGTACTTGTGGGACAGTGACAACTAATATGGCATTCCAATGTTCCAGAAACTTAGCATGTGGAGAGATAGACAGGTGTTGTGGACATGACTCTATGTGCACAGACTCAAAACACCTGCAGCTCAGAGCAGGTGGCACTAAAAGTCCTGGGTTGATCTCATTAAACAACTAAGGTGCCTAGAAGTGAAAGGCACCTTAATTTTCTGTTTGAGCCTTTATTATAACATCAAATGGACATTTAATTTCCATCAGTGTAAGTACTCTTGTTCAGTCCAGTGTTTCTTGCCCCTCTCTTTTATGGGGGTGTCTGGAGGGCAGCAGAGTGCCAGGACATTGAGGATGGGGAGATTCTAGAGTCATCTTCCACTTTTGCATCTACTGAGCATCTCATTCCGTTGGGTCCCTAACAGCTGGTCCATGTTGATTACATGTATTTCTTTATCACAACCACAACCTTCTTTGAGTCTGAATCTATAATAGTTGCTACCACAACCCTCTTGGTTGTCCCCAGACAGAGAGCCCTGAAAAGGGGCTTTGGAAAATTCTATGAATTTTACCAGGTACTGAGTTCTACTTGGAAACTGAGAAGAGATCTTCCTTACTCTTGGATCTACAAATCTGTCTGGGAATTCTGTTATGCACACTGCCTCAAAGGACTTGGCTTGGTGTGTGTGTGCATTGGTAAGGGTAGACGGGGGAGAGGTAGGAGAGTGAATGGCGTGAGTGCCCCTCTCAGGGACCTACCAGAGTCCTAGTTTCTTCCTTCCCATGTAGTGACCTCAGTACTGGTTTTTGATGTCCTATTATTTCTGTAGTATGTACTTATTTTTCAGTAGCATAGTGCCTGTGTGTTTCTCTTTGATCTTCTCACCCTTTTGTCTCAGCTCCTCAAGATTATGGAATTCTATGCAGTCTATTATGGGTGGGGGTTGGGAAAAAACTGCCTTTGAGTGTGACCATACACATTCTTTCAAATCTTTTTATTTATGAGGTCTGTCTAGAAGGTATCCAGGCCTGTACTATGAAAAATAGAGATATTTTTTGAAGTTACAAGATACAAGAAACACTGTACATAGAACAATGGTGCCTCAGTCCCCTTCAAATGAGGCACCTTGGGACCTCACACAGTTCTCTCAGTCTCCATCAGCTGCTCCATCATATTTTTCTGAATGTCATTGACAGTCTGAAATCTCTTTCCTTTCAAAGGTGATTTTAGTTTTGGGAAAAGTCAGAAGTCACTGGGTGCCAAATCTGGACTGTAGCGGGGCTGGGTCACCTGGGGGATTTGATGTTTTGCCAAAAGACTGCATGAGACATGGTGTGTGAACGGGTGCATAGTTGTGATGAAGCTGCCAATTACCAGTTGCCCATAGCTGTGGCCTTTTGAAATATCCAAATAATACCGAGGAATGCTCAAGCTTAATGCGAAATTTGATGCAGATTCGTTGCTCTACTTGCTCAGTCATTTTGAATGCAATGGCCACACAGTACACATACTCACTCAATGGTGTCTACTGCCCCCACTGACTAGTACAGTGAAGTCATCATTGTTCATGTATGTACATTCCAGTTCACTCTCCTTGGCTGCCAGCTTACATCCATGTCCCACAAACTGTTCTCGTTATATTAACAATGACTGGACTTTTTCCAGATAGACCTTGTATGGCATAAACTATGCCTTGACTTCTTCAGAGTTCAGAAGGTCAATGCCCTCTAGCCAAGATCATAAAGAACACACTTGTAGTTGAACAAATTTGGTTTATTACTTGGTACAGAGAGGGATAGCACATGCTATAAAGAATTGAGTTGTCAGTAAGATGATGTTAGAAAGAGCTCATTTTAGACTTTGGGGCTGGTGTTAGGTTTTGAAGTGGTTAAGGAAGTGGAGTTTCGCTTTGGATTTGGATACTGTCAGGAAGGAGGGTAAATTTATGATTGGGTGTCTTAATACATTTTATCTGAAAGGAGAGAAGACTATACAGAAGCTACAGCTATAATGGTAAAGAAGCAGCAGTCACTTATATTGTCTGGGGAGGGAGATGCATATTTTTGTGGCTTGGAAAATGTTCGTGTTTTGTGCGTGTTCGGACATAAATATGGCGTGTTCTTGTTTTTATCTTGATTTTCATTGCAGTTTCACAGTAACCTCATTAGATATTGATGTTCTGTGAAATTATTTATGTTTAACAGAATACCCAGGCCGATTTGTGGGTTCCAGGCTAGCTCCTAGCAAAACCAAAGTCAGCCTGACAGTATTAAGCCAGCTCCCAAGTTTCAGGGGCTGCATTTTTTTTTCCCCTGAGTGTTTGAAATCCAGATTTATAAACTTAAACCTAGATGGGTTTTTGAAGCACAAGGGCCAAAAATACATCATTTATGTTTTCCTATGTTCCTCAAGTCTAACCCTTCAAAGAAAGGAGAGCCTTAGGATATCAGGAACTACTGAAAAAAATTTCTTTTTTTAATGTTTCAATTAAAATATTAAAACATTAGCCTGTTATCTGCACAATGATTTATCAACTGGTTCGTGCTCTGCTGGAGGTGGCACCATGTAGGAAGAGCTTAACACAGCGTCTTCCTGGAAGAGGTGACCTTTGAGATGGATTTTCATCAAAAAAGGAGTGAGTAAAGAAAGGTTATTCTAGCCAGAAAGAAAAGCATGCATTGGCCAAGGAGGCAGAGAGTGGGCGTGTACTAGAGAAGTCAGTCATGGTGCTTGCATTGTTCACAGTCCCATCTAAGTAAGAGATTCCACTCATGTCTGCAGCTGATTGGATCGGAAGTGCTCACAAAGGGAAAACCACTTTGTAGACTGATCAGCAACCTATGAGCTTGCCCTGCGTATAAAGAGGAATTGGGCCAATCAGATTTTCTCTCTTTCAGGACTGTGGGCTAGGAAACATATCAACAAAGAGGCTGTGAGGAGTGAGGATTAAAACTCAAAGATGGTGTGAAGAGGAAGAGTGGGAGTCAAGAGGGGTCATGAAGGGTATAATCTCAGTTTCCCCCCTTAATATATGATTTACTATCTTATTAGAGGTAGAAATTTAATTTATATCCAGGAAATCTAAATTTCTAATTCTCCATGACATACATTTATATTTGTCTTCTCTCTTGAAATCAGCACACTCGTCCATCTGGATAGTTGCAGAGCAACTAGCCTTTCCCTTCCCATGGAATCATGCTTATATATATTTTTTTTCTGTAAGTGAACTTAGTGAACAATTTTACTAAAAGCAAATGAAAAAGTCAGATAGTTGTTCTTCATTTTCAAAGACAAATTGGAGACTTAATGTTTTAATTTTTATTCAGGTGTATCAAGTCATACAGATTCACAATATATATCACTTGGTTGAAACATCTCCAGATTCTACAATTAGAGCACTTCAAACTTTTGTCCAAGACCAAGTAGAATGTAATGAGTGGGATCTTTCTTCTTCAGTCCACCCTATCTAGGACAATACCACCTAATACTCTATGTGATAGCACAGAGTCTTGACGACTGTAGGTACAGATTAAGTCTTGACACTGAATATATTGATTCTTTCCAATTCTTATTTTTTTCAAAATAGTTTTAATTATTTTAGTTTCTTTGCCCTTCTATACAAATTTTCAAATGATCTTGTCTATGTCTGCAAAATCTCTTGCTGGATTTTGATAAGAATTGCATTAAGTTTTATGTCAATTGGGGGAGAGTCAACATCTCTGCCATGCTGAGTCTTCCGATCCATCAATGTGGTATGCATCTCCATTTATGTAGGTCTTCTTCAATTTCTTTTATAATCATTATGTAGTTTCAGTATATTAGTCCTATACATGTGTCATTAGATTTATAACTATTTTGTTTTTTGAAAGATTGTAAGTGGTATTGTATTTTCTAAATTTGGTGTCCATGTGTTCATTGTTAGCATACAAAACTACAGTTGAAATGTTTATGTTTGTCTTATGTCCTGTGACCTTGCTGAATTCACTTATTAGTTCTTGGCTTTATACCTCTCCTTGCCCCTTGTTTGGCCACTTCAAGCCTTGCTAAACTCTAAGACCTGCTTACACAAGAGCATCAGAACATTGCTGGAGAAAAAACAGTGCATACCCAGGCTGACTGGTTGCACTTAAACTTGTGACCACAGATTTCACATAGACACTGGACATTGTCTGATATCCTGCTCTCCTTCCTAATGGGTTTACTTTTACTTTCCAAGATGACTTTTATTTCTTTCTCAAACCTTCTGTAACATTTCCCTTCCTCTTCTGTTGATTAGTGACCTCATTGCCTCCTTCAGGAACATACTTGTTTCTCCAGAACCAAATATTTAAGACTCTCGGCCCCTGTACTCACATTTTCTGTCTTCTATTAGAGTAAAAAAATCCTTAAACATGTCCCATAATTCTTTCTTTCTCTCATTTTTCTGAGGACTTTGTTCCTGCAACCACCCTTTCTCTCCTCCCTGTATCTTCAGTCGCTCTTTTACTACTAGGTCATTTCCTGAAAGCCTCTAAGTGATGCTCAAATATCTCCTGTCTCAAAATTTAAACAAAGCAAAACAAACCACACCTTCCTTGTACCAGTTTCCTGTGTAGTCAACCCTATCTGTGATTCTCTTCTGAGCAAAATTTCTTGAGTTGTCTACTCTTGTTGTCTTTATTTCTCATCTAAGAGTTAATAGTAGAATAAAATAAAAATTAAATTAAATTATGAAACATTTAAACTGAGAAGTTTATTCACTCATCAGTCTACTAGCTTTTGCCTCCACTCTGCCAGGTATACTGTTCTTGTCAAGGTCACCAATGACTTGTTACCTAATCTAATTTACCTTCCTCATTACACTTGTTCACCTATTGGTTTCTGTGATATGACCTTCTCCTCCTTTTACTTACGTTTTCTGCTTCTCCTATACTGACTCTCCCAGGTCTACTAGGGTAATGTAGGAGTGCCCTTGGGCTCGGTCCTGCCTTCTTCCCTTCCTATACTTTCCTAATGACTTCATCCAGTCTTACGGCTCAGAAACCACTATATACTGATAACTTCCTTGTTTATATCTCTACCTCTGACCTCTCCCTTGAGCATCAGGCTCAAATTTTCAGTTGCGTGCTTGACAGCTTCACTTCCATGTCTAATTGACATCTCAGGCTTAATAGGCATTTAGTTTAACTTCCCTCCTCACCACCCCTTCCTCCATAATCCTTCCCTCTTAGGTCTTCTGAATCTTCATGAATGTCATTGTCTCAGTTGCTTGAGCTCCAAGCCTAGGGATTACTTTGATTCTTATCTTATCCTCACCTCCATCCGAACCATTAGTCAGTTCTCTATCATATATCTGGAGTGCGTTGACTCTTTTCCATCTTCAGTGCCTCCACCCTAATCCAAGGCACCATCACTCTCTCCTAGCCAACTGATAACTGTCCTCTTTGCGGTCTCTCCTTTTCCTTTTGCTTTTCCATGAAACTGGAGTTTTAGGTTTAATATAAAAAAAGGCTGAAACCACAGAAAATTACAATAATAACAACCTGATTTTTATTGCCCTAAATGTACAAATGTTAACATTTGGGCATTTTTAACCTCAAACTTTATTTTTTAAAGAAATAAAATAATATTGATTAAGTTAAACTCCTTCACGTACTCCTTTCTTTAATGCCGGTTCCCCTTCTCCTTTTTTAAAAAAAGGATGTGTTTTTCTTTCTAGCTCTATTGAGATATCATTGCAATCTTACTAAGTTTAATGTGTGGCATGTGATGATTTGATACACACACATGTTGCAAAATTATTAGCACAATATAGTTAGTTAAAACATCTAACAGCTCACGTAATTATAATTTTTGGGTGGAAAGAACATTTAAATCTACTGTCTTAGCAACTTTTAAGTATGTAATATAATACTGTTTACTAAAGCCACCATGCTGAATATTAAATCCCTATAACTTACAACTGAAAGTTTGTACCATTTGACCAATACTTCCCCTTTTAAAAATTTTATTTGTTTTAAAATATATTTTATTGATTATGCTATTACAGTTGTCCCATTTTTTTTACCCCTTTATTCCCCTCTGCTCTGCACCCCCCTCCCCACCAGCATTCCCCTGCTTAGTTCATGTCCATGGGTTGTACATATAAGTTCTTTGGCTTCTCCCTTTCCTATACTATTCTTAACCTCCCCCTGTCTATTTCGTACCTACCATTTATGCTTCTTATTCCCTGTACCTTTTCCCCCATTCTTCTCTCTCCCTCTCCCTGCTGATAACCCTCCATGTGATCTCCATTCCTGTGATTCCGTTCCGGTTCTAGCAGTTTGCTTAGTTTCTTTGTTTTTTAGGTTCAGTTGTTGATGGCTGTGAGTTTTTTGTCATTTTACTCTTCATATTTTTTTGATCATCTTTTTTTTAGATTAGTCCCTTTAACATTTCATGTAATAAGGGCTTGGTGATGATGAATTCCTTTAACTTTCCTTTATCTGGGAAACACTTTATCTGCCCTTCCATTCTAAATGATAGCTTTGCTGGATAGAGTAATCTTGGGTGTAGGCTGTTGCCTTTCATTACTTAGAATACTTTTTTCCAGCCCCTTCTTGCCTGGAAGGTTTCTTTGGAGAAATCAGCTGATAGCCTTATGGGAACTCCTTTGTAGGTAACTGTCCCCTTTTCTCCTGCTGCTTTGAAGATTCTCTCCTTATCTTTCATCTTGGGTAATGTACTGATGATGTACCTTGGTGCGTGCTTCCTTGGGTCCAACTTCTTTGGGACACTTTGAGCTTTCTGGACTTCTTGGAAGTCTATTTCCTTTGCCAGATTGGGGAAGCTCTCCATTATTTTTTAAGATAAGTTCTCAATGTCTTGCTCTTCCCTCTTCTCCTTCTGGCACTGCTATGATTTGGATGTTGGAGTGTTTAAAGTTGTCCCAGAAGTTCCTAAGCCTCTCCTCATTTTTTTGAAATCTTGTTTCTTCATTCTGTTTTGGTTGAATGTTTCATTCTTCTTTCTGCTCCAAATCGTTGATTTGAGTCCCAGTTTCCCTCCCTTCCCTGTTGGTTCCCTGTGTATTTTTCTTTACCAGTGTTTTGAACTCTGCATCTGTAAGGCTGGTTATCTCTTCATTGCTTAGTTCTATTTTTGGAGCTTTGATCTGTTCTTTCATTTGGATCATTTTTTTTTTTTTTTGTCTTGGGTGCCTATTATGTTGTGAAGGGCAGAGCTCAGGTATTCACCAGGGTGGGGCAACCCATGTCACTGCCTTGTGGCACTGTATGTGGGGGTGGGGTCTGAGAGGGAACAATGCCTCTTGCTTGGCTCTTGGTCAGCTCTCAGTCACTTCCTCTACTACCCACAAGCAAATTGGGCCCTTCTGGTGCTGATTTCCAAGTGGGTGGGTTTATGTCCATTCTGGGACCCTGTGGGTCTCTCAAACAAGCTCTTCTGTGAGACTGGCAGTTTTTCCTGCTGTAAGCAACCCCCACAGGTTTTTATAGGTAGAGAATTTGAGTCTTTTCCCATGCCAAACCCTGGGTTACATGGTTTCTCTTGCTCTCCAGTTGTTCCTCCTGGTTTATATGCACGCAAATATGGGACTGCCTGGTCTGCTAGCCACTGCCTTGCCACGTGTCCTCTCCATGATGGCTGCCTGTCTCCGCCCCTCCTACCTGTCTGAATGAATGTTTCTTCTTTAACTCCTTGGTTGTTGGACCTCCATACAGTTCGATTTTCTGGCAGCTCTGGTTATTTTTTGTTTTAAATTTGTTCTTGTTCTTTTGGTTGCTCCAGGAGACAAAGTGTGTCTATCCTCGCCTCTATCTTGGCCAGAGGTCTGTGGCCAATACTTTATTTCTTCCATACCCTACCTCCTGGCAACCACTATTCTTCTCTTTGTTTCTATGAGTTTTTGTTTCGATTACACATACAAGTGAGATCATATGCTATTTGTCATCCTCTGTCTGACTTATTTCATTTAGCAAAATGCCCTCAAGGTCCATCCATGTTGTTACAAATGGCATGCTTTTTTCTTCTTTTTTATGGCTGAATAATATTTCATTATGTGTGTGTGTGTGTGTGTGTGTGTGTGAGATATTTTCTTTATCCACTCATCTGTTGATGGACACTTAGGCTGTTTCCACATGTTGGCTATTGTGAATAATGCTATAATAAGCATTAGAGTGCAGACATCTCTTCAAGATAGTTATTTCATTTCCTTTGTATATATACCCAGAAGAGGGTTTTCAGGATCATATGGTAGGTCTATTTTTAATGTTTTGAGGAGTTTCCATACTGTTTTCCATAGTCTCTGCACCAATTTATATTTTCACTAACAGTACACAAGGGATCCTTTTTCTCCACATCCTTACCGATACTTGCTATCCTTGTCTTTTTAATAATAGTCATTCTAACAAGTACGAGGTAACATCTCATGTGGTTTGATTTCCACTTCCCTGGTGATAAGTGATGTTGAGCATCTTTTCATGCACTTCTTGGTTATTCATGTATCTTCTTTGAAAACATGTCTGTTTAGGTCCTCTATCCATTTTTTAATTGAGTAATTTTTTTTTTTTTGCCGTTGAGTTGCATGAGTTCCTTATATCTTTTGGGTATTAATGCCATTATATAATGTACTGTTTGCAAAAATTTTCTCCCATCTTGTAGATTGCATTTTCATTTTGTTGATTTTTTTGTTTTCTTTGCAGAAACTTTTAATTTTGATATAGTTCCTCATATTTATTTTTGCTATTGTTGCTTGTGCTTTTGGTGTCATATCCAAAAAAGTAATTGTTAAAGCCAATGTCAAGAAGATTTTTCCCTATGTTTTCTTCTAGAGGTTTTATGGTTACTGTCTTACGTTTAAGTCTTGAATCCATTTTGAGTTAATTTCTGTGGGGGATGCAAGATAGGGTCCAATTTCATTCTTCTGCATGTGATTATCCAATTTTCCCAGCATCACTTATTGAAAATACTACCCTCTCCCCATTGAGTATATTTGGCTCCCTTGTTAAATATTAGTTGGTTATATGTGGATGAGTTTATTTCTGGGCTCTTGGTTCTAGTCTATTGGTATATGTGTTGGTTTTTATGCCAGTATGATACTGTTTGATTACTATAGCTTTTTAGCATAGTTTAATCAGGTAGTGTGATGCTTCTAGTTTTGTTCTTTCTCAAGATTACTTTGTCTATTTGGGGTCTTTGTGTTTCCTTTTGAATTCTAGGATTGTTTATTCTATTTCTGTAAAAAATGCCATTGGAATTTTGATAGAAATTGCATTGAATCTAGATGGTTTTGGTTAGTATGGATATTTTAATTTTAAACACATGTATGTCTTTCTTGCCTGCATTGTATACTTTTTTCCTATATTTGTGTCCAATGTGCATCATTGTTATGTCTAGTATTTTTTCAAAAGAATACAATGATTTATTTTAAAAGATATTTTAGTAGTAATGTATGGTATACAATATGGAACATACATTGTGACAATTAATCGAATAATTTTTTTTAATAAAAGTGTTTATTTTTTTGTCTTTTTAAAATTGTTGTTCAAATACAGCTTTGCCCATTTTTCCTCCACCACTCCCCCACCCTTTCCATCCCCTTCCGCCACCCTCAATCCCACCCCTTGGCTTTGTCACTGAGTCCCCCGTATATGTTCCTTGGTCACTCTTCCCCTGTTACCCCCATCTTCCCCTCCCCCCTCCTCTGTTCACTGTCAGTTTGTTCTTCACTTCAATGTCTCCACTTACATTTTGCTTGCTTGTTTGTTCTGTTGATTAGTCTCCAGTTATAGGTGAAATCATATGGTATTTGTCTTTCACTGCCTGGCTTATTTCACTTAGCATAATGCTCTCCAGACCCAACCACGCTGTTGCAAATGGTATGAGCTCCTTCTTTATTTGTGCTGTGTAGTATTCCATTGTGTAAATGTACCACAGTTTTTTTGATCCACTTATTTTCACTGACATGTCCCCTAGAGCAAAGAACATAAAGGAAAGAATAAACAAATGGGACTTCATCAAAATAAGAAGCTTCTGCACGGCTAAAGAAAACAGCAAAATGAAAAGGGAACCTAACATATGGGAAAATGTATTCTCCAGTGATACATCAGACAAGTGTTTGATCTCCAAAATATATAAAGAACTCACACAACTCCACTCCAGGAAGACAAACAATCCAATTAAGAAATGGGCAAAGGATCTGAACAGACACTTCTCCAAAGAGGGTATACACAGGGCCCAGACAAATATGAAAGGATGCTCAGCATCACTAGCCATCAGAGAGGTGCAAATTAAAGCCACAATGAGATACACTTCACACCACCCAGAATAGCCATCATAAACAAATCAACAACAAACAAGTGCTGGTGAGGATGTGGAGAAAAGGGAACCCTAGTGCACTGTTGGTGGGAATGCAGACTGGTTCAACCACTGTGGAAAATAATTTGGAATTTCTTCAAAAAACTAAAAACAGAACTGCCTTTTGACCCAGCAATTCCACTGCTGGGATTATACCCTAAAAATCCGGAAACACCAATTCAAAAGAACCTATGCACCCCAATGTTCATAGCAGTACAATTTACAATAGTCAAGTGTTGGAAGCAACCTAGGTGCCCATCGGCAAAAGAGTGGATCAAAATAGTGTCTAGTATTGTTCTGCATGTTTAAAAAATTTATATAGTGGTAGGAATCAAATTTATTTTAATTATGGGATAGAATTGCATTAGATAGAGATATACCTCATTATATTTATTCATCAGTCAATTGTTCGCTGCCTGTAATCTTTTATCATTACCACGAGTGCTGCTGTGTGCAGCCTTGGACATGTCTTCTTGTGCAATATTCAAGAATTTCTTTGGCAGATACCAGAAATAAACGAAAGTGCAGGATCATGTTATAATGCATTGCCCATTTTATCCGAAACTGTCGCACTGCTCTCCTAAAAGGTAGTACATTTCCACTAGCACTATGAATGTTCTTGTTTCTCTATAGTCTCCAACATTCGATATCATCTGACTTAAACAATATTTGGCAATCTACAAGATTTGAAGCAAGTGACCTTTAAAAAAAACATTAACAGGTTTATATTACATCATACCACCACTACCCTCAAACCCTCACTGGCATTCTTACATTTGGAGTAAAATCCACTCTTTAAAAAAAAGACATGACCTATTAAAGCCCTACATGGTCTGGCCTCTGCTCATATTGGCACCATCTCCTGGTGCCATCCCCTGGGGTCATTCTCTGTTTTACTTCAGATACTGGGGCCATACCAGGTCCTTTTCTGTTTTCAAGCCAGCCAAGCTCTGACCTGCCTTGCAACCTTTATATTTACTGTTTGTCTGCCTGGCCTATTCTGTTCCCAGCTCTTAGCTGAACTATCAGCTTAACCTTGAGGCATCAGGGTGAGGGAAGAATGTTAATTACCCAGAGAATCCTTCCTAGACTATCCTGGAAAGGTAGCAATTCCATGTGACCACCCCCATTTATTTCTAATTGGATCACACCCTTTCACTTACCACGATCTACTTATTTATATTCATTCATTTATTGTGGTCAGGAAATATAGCTGCATTTCCTTTTCCTTTCCAAATCTCCAGCAAAATATCTCTTGAGTTCCGTGCTAATTTCAGATTATGCTGAAGTAAGGGAATTTTTGGAAATGGAGTCCAAACTCAGTTAGGATGACACAATATAAATCTACCACATATCCAGAGTTCTTCTTATGGGTTGGGAAAGAAGTGGATTATTAATTGGCTACCTTTTGTGAGCCAGAGACCACACTAGATGATTCACACTTACTCTCACTTAATCCTCAGAACAGCTCTGTGAAGTAGGGGAGTTCTTCTCCTTCTACAGAAGACTGAAGCACTAAGAAATTAAACAGCTTGCTGAGGGTCATATTACTAAGTGATATAATTGGTATTTAAATCCAAGTCTTTCCAATTCTCAAACCCATTCATTTCAATGACATAGTTCCAGTTTTTAAGTTATTAGATAAGCTTATTGCTACTTATATCATTTTGGTAGATTATTTTTGTCTAAAAACGTTAAAGTTCTCAGTAACCATTAACTAGCCTTTTATCTGTAAAAGTGTCTAAGGTGGAGATGATTGCTTGGATTGTCCACCTAAGCCACGGTGACAGTCAGGGGCAGGGGATCTCAATTTCTAAAGTTAATTAATTAACATTTTTTCTTCCTGAAAATTATTTTTTTTAATCTATCATTCACTTTTTAACATTTAGTGCAATTGTTGCCTCTTTTTCTCCCCTCTATTTTTTTTTTTAACATACAACATTGTATAAGTTTAAGGTGTACAACACAAAGACTTTATTTACATACGTTGTGAAATGACTACCACAATAAGTTTAGTTAACTTCAGGCCTCGACTATTAATGGGCCTAGGAATCACCCATAGAATGAGCAGTCCTCACAAATGTTTCTCAAGCTTGCCTGAAGGCTAACATCACCTGGGGTGTTTTTCAAAAGGACAGACTCCTCAGGAGTTTGGAGTGTCAAGTTTAGGGAGGGGAACTATTTTTTTTTTTCCTCATCTGAGGACAGGCTAACTGATTTTAGAGGGGAAAGGAGGGAGGGAGAGAGAGGGGGAGAGAAGCATCCACGTGAGAGAGAAGCATTAATCAGTTGCCTCTCACACGCACCCCAACCAGAAGCTGAATCTGTAACCTAGGTGCATGTCTTGACTAGGAATCGAACTTGCTACCCTTTGGTTTCCAGGTCGATGTTCCAGCCAACTGAGCCATACCAGCCAGGGCTAACGAGGGGAACTGGTTTTAAACAAGCATCCCAAGCAGTTCGTATCATAAGACAAAATTGGGAAACTCAGCCTTAATCTACTTCAGGTTTGACGTGAGGCGGGGGGAAGGTGAATGAAACTCTAGGCATTTTGAGAGAGAAAATTTATCCAGGAATTGGTAATAAAAGTGTTGGAAAGGCTGGATAAACAAAACAGGGGAAGGTGAGGTTGCCCAAAGAATTGTAACTACGGAAAACCAATAGCACTCTAGGGCTGAAGGAACAAAAGGGGAGATACGGTGATCTGGAACCGGGAGGCAACTGAGGTTCCTGTTTTGGAACTGATTTCTGGTTGAGTTCCGTTGAGGCTTAGCCACTGCTGGGGTGGGAGAGAGAGAATGAGGGAGGGAGAGAGAGAAAGCGAGCTGAGACAGACTGAGAAAGAGAATGAACAATGGCTTCTGCCCTTTTCTTGTTCTTCAGTCTCCTCTAGCGCCTTGCAATGGCTGCACCTCACTGGAATTCAGCTGGGAAGTACGTAGCGGGCAGATGTCCAGCCCACTGTGATGTGGAGCAGAGCACAGATGGCAGGAATGCAGCTGAGGGCCAAGAGGCAAGTAACCAGCAGAATAAGTTCATGACCTAAGCCCAGGCAAAATAAGTTCATGACCTAAGGCAGTCTGTAGGTAGATTAAAAAAACAAAACAAAACAAACAAAACGCAAGCCATCTTTAAAGGAGGGACTGGTAAGAGGTTAGGTTGGTAATAGTTGTGTCTATTTTACTTAGAAGTGATAGTTAACATCCTGTATGACACAGTTTATGACTTAATGAATGGGAAGATTATCTATTATGATCTAAGTCAGAAGTTGAAATGAGCAGCCATTGGGATGAGACAACAGCACAGCCTCATTTCGCAAAATGTACATATCTTTAAAAGCTTGAATTGGTTGCTGAATGTAAAAATTATGATGTTTCACATAAGAATCAAGAATTCTAGCTTCTCTTGAAGAGTCAGAATATTTGGCAAAATTTCAGTCTCCTTCCAACATGCCAACAGTCGGCTGGAAGAAGTGGAGCAGCGGGCCGGCTTAGAGCTTGTGTTCTTCACGTGTGCCTTTCTCACAGACATTATGTGCATGGCCTGTGTGGGCTTTGAGTTTGTAAAAAAAGTGAAAAAAGAGGCTTATCTGTGCTTGAGGCCATTTACTACTATCGGCGTGCCGCAGCGAGAGGGGATACTGGCCGTGATGGTTATGGTGGTGATGATGGAGCCACTAATCACAGGGGAAACATCCAGAGGCGAATACTGATCTTCTGGGGAGGCATCAAAATTCCTCTGGAGCCCCCCAAACTGAGCTCTTTCATGTAAACAAAAGGTCACTTCAGTAGAGCTTTTGCTTGTTTCTAAACATTTTGGGTCCAGTGTTCAACTCCCTCTGGATACTTAATGTGTGAGTCCCTGCACATCCTCACAGGGAAGAGCAGGAGCACAGATACGTGTAATCCCCTATCCTATTTTCTAGTAAACAAGTAATTGCGGAAACACTTAGCAAATAGCTTGGTGACTATCCTGAACTCTGAGAAACTTCAAAAATCAACTGCAGCTGGACAGGAGCTCTGATTAGAAACACTTCAAAGATGCTTTCCTTTCACATCAGCACGAAGTTTTTACCTGGTTTTACTACTAAGATTTTAAGAACTGTCTGAGCATAATTCTGTAAAGAACAAATTTTTTTATCCAGCTGACCCTAAGTCAATATCTTCCCTTTACATTTGCACGTGAGTATTATAAAGGAGCTGAATACTCATTGTAGTGCTTATGTAAAACTGGGCACCAGAGCTTGGAATTTCAAAGCTGTATGACTTACCAAAACTAGGAGGAAAGATGGACAATCACAGGGTGTTCTTGGCTTAGACAGTGGACTCCAAGGACTGTCCCCACCCCACCCTCAACTTGCTAGCATCTCTGTTGCAGGGATAAAAGGCTTAGAAGTTTCAGTTCATGTTGAGAATCTGAGGTGGACAAAGGGAAAAGGGGGAACTCCCAGGTAAAAATCAGCCTTCCTAAATGTCTTCCCTCCCCTTATTTGAAAAAAAAATTTTTTTTAACCAAAAAGAAGAAGCAGTATTTTGTTAGAATACATTTATACTAGTACATTTATATTCAGTAGTATAACATTACTTATAAAATTAATGAAAACACTGAGTCAGTTTTCACAAATACATGTATTTGAAATCAGGTTCTGGGTGCTCACTGTGTCTTTATAGCCTCAGAATCAGGTTCATTTCTAAATTTTGTTTTGTCTGCAAATATTGAGAAAATTCCAATCCATACGAATAAGTAGCTGCAAATGGCAAAATATTTTAAAACAACTGTTTTTGCAACATAGAATGTTTTTCAATTAAATGGAGGTGAGAGAAGGTTATTTTGAATTTTGCACACAAAATAACACAGTAGCATGAGGCTACTACGTTATTTCATAACCTCCCAAATGTCTTGTAATTTGAGTCATTTAAGAGGTAAACTTTTAATAATTATTTTTAACTGAAGTAAAATCTTCACAGTTAAAACATTAAATAGCATAAAAAGCTCATAAAATTTAGTAGTTCCTTTCTCTAACCCTCCCCACTCCTGCTTTCTACTTACTAAATCCAACTATACTACTCTCAGCCACTTTAGCTGTTTGAGTGTTTACCTTCTTATCTGCAAATAATCTTGTTCTACTCTTTCTTGAATAACATGTTTTGAATATTATCTATTATCTTTCCTTTGTGGTGGATGAGGATTTTACCCTCTTAGTCCTCACTTTCTCCCATCTCCTACATTATCATCCCTCTTCATTCTCTTACTAGTACAAGCTTTGGTTAAAACTTAGTGTTTACATTATAACAACAATGTAAATATTGTTTTCTGCTGACCAGATAGTCTACTATGATCATTTTTGCTACAACTTTTATTTT